>APFE031495274.1:0-14113 GCA_000404065.3 Pinus taeda
GGTGGAGTATGCAAGGGCTAGTTTGCAGCATCGGGGAAACAGTTTGGTTGGTCAAGTCTCGGTATTTGTTGCTAGTTGGATAGATGGGAAAAAGTGGGAACATCAAACGGTATGAGCCAGATGTAGCAACGATATTCGAGGGGTATGGGGCTGAAGTGTTGCCAATTTTTAGAAAAAGCAAACTAGGAATCGATTTTTCACTTGTTCATTCAGTATGATCTTGAGCTCACCTCTGATTTCATTGGCTCGTTTGATGGCACTAGTGCTAGGTTTCAAGGGTTGTTGTTTCAAGTAACAGAAGAAGGAATCGTGGAGGCAATGAAAACATCGGCTGAGGGGGAAGGATGGTATAAGAAAAAAGTGGTGCAAGGAGTAAATATCAATTATTTCTTAAAAGACAATGTTTGTGATCCTTGCTAGAGAATTGAGGTGCACAACAATATTTTAAATTTGGAATGGGAACATCATATGAGGATGATTCACGTTTTTATGACATGTGATGGTCATTTCTCCAAAGTTTTCTTCTACCATATGAGATTTCCGGTACATTTGGTTGGTTTTAATAGGATGAACCTGCCCTTTTACCTACATCAAAGTTTGATTAAGATGGTGTCTTGTGCAAGAAAATGGAGGGTTTGGTACCAGCATGATATATAACACCACAGTTTGATCGGCATCCCATGAAAAACAAAAAACCAATCTACTTTGAAAACCAACAAGTATTAGGGAAAAGACAAAAAATTGAGTTTGACAAATTCGAATGAGGAAACATTAAAATATATAGCTATGATTGCACTCTAGAGGCAACAACCAAGTAGAAAAATTACTACTTTGAAAACCAACAAGTATTAGGGAAAAAAGAAAAAAATGAATTTGATAAATTGGAATGAGGAAACATTAAAATATATAGCCATGATTCCACTCTAGAGGTAACAACCAAGTAGAAAAATTACAACATTTGGCTTTGATATCAATTTAAAGAGATAACTTGAACCCAAAAATAAAAATTAACATATAAATTAATTTTTATACTAAAAATATATATGCAAAATTATAACAAAACAAAATTATATCACAAAATATAATTCAGGAAAAAATAAATAAGAATATATAAAAATATTATCTTATTCCAAACATCATATAAGGAGTGTTATCATAACATTAAATATGAACACAAATACTTCATACTTATATTGTGAATAAAAATATCAACCAAAATGATTTTAGTGAAAAAAAATTATTTATCCACTTTTACAATACAAGATGCCTAACTTTATGCATTATGACCCGCCAAAGAAAAAACAAGACTTTACAAAAGACTTTAGATGATAAAGAATCTTATTCATTCACGTTGAATGTACAAGATGTTTAATTTTTACATGATGACACACCACAGAAATACAAAAATATGTAGATGGTAAAGAATCCATGTTTAATTTTTACATGGTGACCCACCAAAGAAATACAAAAATATGTGGATGGTAAAGAATATTATTCATTTACGTTCAATATACAAGATATTTAACTTTTACATGATGACATACCAAAAAATACAAAAAAATACTTTAGATGCTAGAAAATCTTATTATTCAATTTCTCTATTCGAAATACTTAAAAAAATATAAAAATAAATAATAGAAAATCCTATTCATCCACTTTCACTATACAAAATAGTTAACTTGATGCATTATGAACCACTCAAAATACAAAAATTTAAATAATAAAGAAACTTTCCACATAATCTTCACGGCATTTTCAAACCGACCTTGAAAATAACAAATATCAAACAGCAAAAAAAACACAAAAGACATGACCACACCCACTCCCATTCACCCAAAATACAAAAATTTAAATAATAAATAAACTTTCCACATAATCTTCACGGCATTTTCAAACCGACCTTGAAAATAACAAATATCAAACAGCAGAAAAACCACAAAAAACATGACCACACCCACTCCCACTCACCCAAAATACAAAAATTTAAATAATAAAGAAACTTTCCACATAATCTTCACGGCATTTTCAAACTGATCTTGAAAATAACAAATATCAAACAGCAGAAAAGATACAAAAGACATGACCACACCCACACCCACTCCCACTCACCCAAAATACAAAAATTTAAATAATAAAGAAACTTTCCACATAATCTTCACGGCATTTTCAAACCGACCTTGAAAATAACAAATATCAAACAGCAGAAAAAACACAAAAGACATGACCACACCCACTCCCACTCACCCAAAATACAAAAAATTAAATAATAAAGAAACTTTCCACATAATCTTCACGGCATTTTCAAACGGACCTTGAAAATAACAAATATCAAACAGGAGAAAAAACACAAAAGACATGACCACGCCCACTCCCACTCACCCAAAATACAAAAATTTAAATAATAAAGAAACTTTCCACATAATCTTCACGGCATTTTCAAACCAACAAATATCAAACAGGAGAAAAAACACAAAAGACATGACCACGCCCACTCCCACTCACCCAAAATACAAAAATTTAAATAATAAAGAAACTTTCCACATAATCTTCACGGCATTTTCAAACCGACCTTGAAAATAACAAATATCAAACAACAACAAAAACACAAAAGACATGACCACACCCACTCCCACTCACCCAAAATACAAAAATTTAAATAATAAAGAAACTTTCCACATAATCTTCACAGCATTTTCAAACTGATCTTGAAAATAACAAATATCAAACAGCAGAAAAAACACAAAAGACATGACCACACCCACTCCCACTCACCCAAAATACAAAAATTTAAATAATAAAGAAACTTTCCACATAATCTTCACGGCATTTTCAAACCGACCTTGAAAATAACAAATATCAAACAGCAGAAAAAACACAAACGACATGACCACACCCACTCCCACTCACCCAAAATACAAAAATTTAAATAATAAAGAAACTTTCCACATAATCTTCACGGCATTTTCAAACATACCTTGAAAATAACAAATATCAAACAGCAGAAAAAACACAAAAGACATGACCACACCCACTCCCACTCACCCAAAATACAAAAATTTAAATAATAAAGAAACTTTCCACATAATCTTCACGGCATTTTCAAACCGACCTTGAAAATAACAAATATCAAATAGCAGAAAAAACACAAAAGACATGACCACACCCACTCCCACTCAATGAGGAAAAAACAAACAAAAGCAAGAAAAACCCTTGAAGAAAACAAAAGACTTTTAAAACAAAAACAAAAACAAGTGAAAACCATTGATGTTGATTTCTGACTTACTATCACCATGGATTTGGACATTGGAATGACATGTGTATGTGATTGTTTGGTATAACAAATAAATTAATATTTGTAGTATTAGGACTTTGGATTTGACCATGGAAAGTTTGTAGTGTAGAAAGTTTTTTTAAGGACCATCAAGTCCACGTAGCATAGTTTTCTTTGAATAAGACTAATGAATCAACCTACATTTAAAAATAACAGTTAAAGATAACTATCCTCACTACTGATTTAACTTGGGAAAAAACTTTTACAAATCCAAGACAAATCATACAAGAAAACTTAACTTTACTTGAGCGGTTGCAATGTATCTGTTCTCCCAAAGGGTCCAGTGAGCCGTGTCCAGTTGCTTTTCAATTGTAGTGTTTATGGATTCATGGTCTCATTTCCAGTGTTTTTGATGGAATCCTGATCCAAAGCAGAGGGACTATACAAAACCCGAGTGCTAGAGTTTAAGGAAATAATGTAGGCCGGATACTGCCAAAGATTTCTTCATTTAGTCAAACAATTTACCAAAAGACAAAAATTAATGCTTGACACGCAACCTTCCGAGTTTGAGTTTTTGTAATAAGAGGGCATTTACACAGGCTGGAATTTGATAGCGATGTAATTTCTGAGAGGTAGTAATTTTAGTTTATAATGTTTATTTAATTGTAAAAGTTGTTTAGTTATTAATAATTTTATTAGTTAAATAATTTTTATATACATTTTAAGGTTAATAAATATTGAGAAGAAATGTTATTTACTTAAATGAATCTGGTAAACATGAAAATATTTCTATAGATATAATTAAAAATATTTTATAACATATGAAAATATTTATATGAACATAATTTCTTACTTTTATAGCTTTTTCATGAATGAAAAAGGAAATTCCATTAATACATAATCTTATTTAATGTTTAACATAAATTTTCTTAACTCTGATGCAGAGAGACATTCATCATTGGCAATTTAGTAAAATGTCCAAAACTTTTAAAAGTAAATTTCTTGATTTTATTGACCATCACTAAGTGGTTCAAATACAACTCACCCCATTTTTAAGAGTTTCCTTCACGGATTGATGTCGATGGACATTTACATGTGATTTAATTTATATAATTGCCTTAGTAATCAATTAATATAATATATTGAATTAATTAATTAATATAATATATTGAATTGATGATGTTGATTATCATCATGTTTTTGAGATTACAATTAGTTTATAGAAACTTAAAAGACGTAAAAATTACATAGATTATCTTAAAATCTTATTTCTAGACCAAAAAAAGTGTTTTGAGATTACCATATTATAATGTAACAAACATTTTTAAATTGAATTTCAATTTGTGTTTAGTATAAGTGTGTTAATTCAAATGTAATGATGTTTTTAGCCAAGACCTAGCCTCTTATATCATCCTAGCATAAGCTGTTAGTGATTATGTCTAGACTTGAAGCAATTTTGGGAAACCTCTTGTCATTCATGTTCTTTATTTTTTCTTGTACATTTAAGACCTAACCATGGCTTTGCACTCACTTGGGAGAGGGTAGCTTTTATGAGGAGGATAAACTAGGGCGCATTGCTTTGAATAGTAATATTATAAATTATAAAATTACTTTCTTTTGCTTATCCTTCTCCAAAAAAATTTAGAGATAATTCATCACCAAGCTTCACATCTTATAAGATAAAAAGAGTGATAAAAATATCAAATATGAGTGTTTTTCTATCACACGTGTAAAGGTTTGCTAATTTATACTTGTTTTCAAGTTCATAATAAGTTGTTCACCTTCCATTTATTTCAACACTATAATTCCAATTTAGCTTAGGAAAAATATGGATTCCAGGATATTTAAATGAAAGATATTTATTATTGATTATCAATTTTATATAAAACAATGAATACAAATATAAACATTTATTATAAACAAACACAAATATTTTTAATGTCCTATAGACAAGAAAAAATAAAAATAAAAAAATAAAAAAACATATTTCTTATGTAAATTGTGGAGAAGATCCATTTAAAAATATGTATAGCTCTAGAAGTTTGAGTTTCCTAGGGATACAAGCATAATTTTATTACAAGTCTTGTTGTCTCGGAGGTTCTCAAATGGAAATTGAAAAAATAAACTATTATTATAGCAAGTTACTATATTAATGTAATAATTTTGTATACATATGATATTTTTTTATCAAATTCATTCAAATATGTTTCAAGTGGATAGAGTTTAAAAAACTATAATGATGATTTTACTTCATCAAATATAAGGCTTAAAATCAGAGTTGTCTTTCTATTCTAGCCATTCATTCAGTTGATTACTTTGATTGAGTTAATAAACATCTATATTTTTTATACTCTTAGTTGAGCAACCAACCTTAAGAGGATCTTCAAAATAAGTAGTTTTACAATATTGTTTGTACTATCTCCTAAACCAATGTTAAATAGGATTTTAAGTGTATCATTAAGGAAAATAGCATCACCAACTCCTCCTTTTGGGGAGATTACCTTGACTTCCATTGTCAAAGTACCCCCAAGCCCCTATCTTTTAAATTTTAGCATGGGACGAGTATCTCATTAAAAGGGTTTGCATCCTAGATTTTAAATATGAAAAAATGGATTTAACCTAAGAAGCGCACTGGATGGGAAGGATATCCATGTTCTCAAATATCCTTGCATTTCTAGCTAACCAAATGTCCCATGAAGTTATTGAAGGTAGGCATTTCAACACTTTGGTTTAGATTTTGCATCAATGTGTGAGAAATTCCTCGACATATTCCCCTTCGTAGTAGTTTTTTATCCTTCTAGAGAAAATATATTATAAAACATAAACATGGAAACTGTTTCTTCATAATATATAAACTCATTTTTCAAAGGGCAATTTTTCATTCGTGATTTTTTTCCATCTAATATCATGACATCCTAAAGTAGATGAATCACAACATCTATGCCACATTTGTTTTTCGTGATCCTCTTGCAATCTTCTTTCTTTTCAGTCCATGCCCAAACTATCATATCAATTGGAAGAGATTAAGGTTATTTTTCATGGGGATTTGGTAACTGATATTCGTCGAATACTTTTTTTATACCTTTCCCTAAACTAGGCATCTAGTAGTGAACCTTAACATGAAGAGTCCCACTCTGATGATAAAGAACCTCAACCATGGACCTCAGAAGGATTTCTAGTGTGGGCCTCAGACATATTCCTATGTAGGCCCTGTGTTGTAGTTTAACCGTGGAATCCACTATAGTAGGTTGGATATACCTTACAATGGTAATATTATTGTTACTCGAATCATCCTACAAGTTTCCATTTCGAACACTATTTTTACACATGCATCGCTCATCTTGCTTATAGAAAAAACAATGTTTTTGGCCAATCGTGGGATGTGCAAAACACCAAGGAGTGTTTTAATGCTTTCATCCATGAGTTCCAACTTGACTTTTCATTGTCAAATGATTCTATTTTTGAGTCATCTCCTACGAAAACATCACCACCATCATACATTTCTTATTCAAAAAACCACTCCCTATGATGGTTTATATGAAAAAATGAAAGTAATTCATCTAATCATGCCTCATGATTTGTATGTGGTCTTGAAGAAGCCAAGAACACATCCCCTTTTTCATCTAAGGAGGTTTTCTCTTTTTTCAGAAGGAGCGCCAATGCATCCCTTCCCTTTTGCAATGCTTTTGAATCTACAATGTTTCTTGTAATGCCCTTCTTTTCCACATCTCTAGTATAGATTTATAATTTTTCAAAGAGATTTAGATCTCCTTCCTAAGCACATATTTTTATTTCTATCTCGGGAGCATCTTCTTACATATAAGGCATCTGCATTCTAGCTTTCCATATTTTTTTCATTTCATCTCTTTCTATAAAAAGGATGACATTATTTCATCAAAACTTGAGGCAGTCGCATTACTACCTATGGCAAAAACTAGACTATCCAATGATTATAATAAAGAACGCAAAAAACTCATAAACATACGCATTAGAAATCTTAATATCAACAAATAATAGTTGACTTGCCATAGTATTGAAGGCATTCATATGCTTTATTCTCCATCCTTTATCCTCAACTTATACAACTTCTTCCACAAGAACATTTTGTTCACCAGGGACTTAAAATATTGCAAAGCTGCTAACTTGTTCCACAATGCTTTTAGTATAACTTCTCTTAAAACATTCCACAATGCCTTTACTATAACTTCTCTTAAAACATTCCATAATACCAAATTTGGGAGACATAATTGTATTGTGTTCTCTACCTTTTGATACAACTTGGTCTGATCTTCTGTCAACATCTTTGTCGATATGGTGCATGGATCCATAATGATCCATTGATCTTTTTCCACCAAAAGATATTCTATTTTGAGCTTCCACAACTCAAAACTTTGCCCATTGAATTTATCAATCTCTATCTTTGAACTGATCATGATTTCCTTTCACCAAAATAATAGATACTGTAGATCTTCCACTTTAACAAAGTTTTCCACAAGATCGAGCCAAAATCCTTAGCCATAAAGGTGCCCCTTGAAGCCAAACCACTCTAATACCAATTTTTGGTTTTACCCATGTAAAATTAATTGATGCAAGTATATTCTTAATAAAATTATAAAAGATGCAATGTTGTCCATGCACACACACACAAACATTTAACATGGATATTTTACCCTAGAAACCCAAACTCGGAAAACCATAAATATTTTTCAGTATATTCTATTTTACAATGTTACAATACAATATGCATATACTGCAATATTCATAAACCCCCGGTCCATTATCCTTCCATTATAATACAATTGTAGTTCCTTAACTAGAATTACAAAATCATATGTTGAACCTCCATGTTCCACATAACTACTAAAAGTGAAATTTGTTTTCTTAAAATCACCAAAAGTGAATGCAAAAAATTGGCAAAGGAAATTGGCAAAGGCATTTTCAAAGGCTTTGGAAAGGAAAAGAGGATTTAATTGGCATTTACTTATGAAAATAAAGGAAAATAGGAGAAAAGGGAGATGAAGGGTCACAAATTTGCATGAGGAGGAAATTGAAGGAAAAATAGAGGAAAGTGAAGAAATTAGAGGTGTCAATGATAAAAAGGATTCTCATGATCATTTCATAGCTTTTTGTTGGCTTTTGTCGGTTCTAGTTTGGTTCTCTCATACTCTTGCACACTTAGAGAATTCTTGGAACACTGTAGCATTATAGAATGGAAGCTAAGGAAGAAGAACAAAAGAAAATGACAAGAAAACAAGGTTAGATCAAAGAGGGGTCTCATTATAACGAAATTTCAAAACGGTGGTAACCATTTCCGAGGAAGTGGAGCACGCAAGGGCTAGTTTGCATCGTCAGGGAAATAGTTTAGTTGGTCAATCCTTAGGACCTGTTGCTAGTTGGACATATGGGAAAAAGTGGGAACCTCAGAAAGTATAAGCGAGATGGAGCAACACTCTTTAAGGAGTATGGGGCTGAAGTGTTGCCAAATTTCAGAGAAGCAAGCTTGGAGCTGATTTTTCACCTGTTCACTAAGTATGATCTTGAGCTCACCTCTAATTTCATTGACTCATTTGATGGAACTAGTGCTAGGGTTCAAGGATGTTGTTTCAAGTAACTGAGGAAAGAATCATGGAGGAAATGAAAACATCGATTGTGGGGGAATGATTGTGTAAGAAAAAGATGGTGCAAGGACTAAATCTCAATTATTTCATAAAGGACGATTCCCATGATCCTTGTTGGAGCACTGAGGTGCACAACAATAATTTTAAAATTGGAATGATAACATCCTATGAGGATGATTTAGGTTTTTCTGACATGTGATGGTTGTTTCTCTAGAGTTTTCTTATACCATATGATATTTTTGGTACATTTTGTTGGTTTTAACAGGATGGACATGTGTTTTTACCTACATCAAAGTTTGATTAAGATGGTGCCTTGTGCAAGAAAAAGGAGGGTTTGGTACCTCCATAATGTACAACACCACAGTTTGATATGGATCCTATACACCCATGAAATGAACAAGAAAGCACAACAGTCGAGGAGGAGGACATTGGGACACCCCTTTCCTAGAAGGAATAATAAGGAGAAGACTCTTGATATGTAGGCTAAGAGAAGCCAACAAGTTGTTGGACAAACATAAGAAAACCCTAATAGGATAAAAATCCCTAGGGTTTATAGAAGGAGCCCTAAAGGACACTAGTTAGAAGGATAAGAGACTAAGGAAGATGAGACCATGGAGGAAGGCAGAAATAACGATGAAGATCCTAAGGAATGTGGCCATATAATAAAATATTCAAGGAGGCCAAGAACCAAACCCAAAAACAAACTAAGGTGGGGAATGAAAGTTAAACTGAATCCTAAGCTTAAGGATCCTATTCACATTGAAGATGAAAATGAAGTAGGGCCTGCTAGAGATAAGGAGGGGTTGTTAACAAAATAAGTACCATAAGCTCCAAAAACTGACAAGACCCCACAAAAGAAAAGTAAAAGAGTCACGAGGGCAATGGAAAAATAGGAAAAGCTAAGAATACTTATAGAGCTAGCATAAGTCATTGGAAATTGAATAGGGGAACTTAAAGTCTCAAACCTTAGGGTTTTTTGCTAATCCATATAGTTGTTTTTTCAAATGGAAGGTTTTGGATTAGTTCAAGTGAGGGGAATAGTTGAGGAATTTGTTGGAAGTTTCCATGAGTTCCTAATTTCTAGTGATCTTTTTCCATATTTTCTTCTGAAGGAAAGTAAATGTATCGAAGAATTTTAAATGGTTCTCCTTCAGTTAGATTCCTAGGTTTTATCTCATACATGTCGACATCTCACTAGATCAAGAATAAAACACTATTTTAAGAATGTACAAAGTTATGTATTATGAAACTAGAATTATCTTTCCGAACATTGTGGATGTCAGTGAAACTACTATAATTATATATGATTTTCTTCTTTTCATTTTGTGTTCAAATTTTATGCTAAGAACTATATTTGTTGGTTTTGTGCTCCGTGTAGACTATTTCAAGGAGAAATAAGGTACGCGCCCTTGTTTAAATGCACGTTGGATAAAACAACCATAATTGTGCATGTCTAAAGATTGTTTTCTCTATTTGGGTGTTGACCTGCAATATACCAATCAAGATTGAAAAGGCTTTTTGCCTCTAGGTGGGTAGAATGTGTTGTTGGTGGTATATTAATCTAGGAATTTGATAATTACAAACTATTGTGTTTCCTCTTTGTGTATGGTGTCAAGAGTTGTTGCTATTATATTTCTTTGTAACAATAGTTGATTTTGATAAAAACTAATGATATTGGGTACATTGTCGTCACCAGTTTCATTCAAGATCCATAATATTTGCATTTCCCAGGACATCAGTTTCCTTTTTTTTATTAAGGATCCATAAGGCTTGCATTGTCGAAGACATTAGTTTCCTAATTAAGGATCTGTAATTCCAAAATGGGTGTTATGTTGGACCTAATCTTATCTATGTTTATGTGATACAATGAATAAGATATGTAGTTGGAGTTCTCTCTTTTTCATGGTATAATATTTTGATTGGTGGGCGTTATGTTGGTCCTGCTCTTATCTCTAGTTATGCGATACAATTTACGGGCTACATAAAATATATTTTTGGTATGTTCATACCTCCTCTAACTGTGATTTTATTGTAGGTTAGAGCATTTTTTACATAATAACTATTCTATAAGTCTTTAAATTATTTTCTCTAATGATTTGGAGTGAAGCTAATGGGCATGATTTTTACAAATAAAGGTTGAATCTGACAGACTTGGATGTAGGCAAAGTCATAAATGTTGCTACATTGAATGGCATCTTTCCCTCTCTTCGTAAAGTAATTTTTGGATATAATTGTTTTTCTACAAGTTATGAATATCATTAAATGAAATGTTCATGTATTACGAGAAGTGCTTGTGATGCAGGAAAGTGTTCCCTCTATGGACAAAGGCAACCCCTCTAGCCCTAGAGTGGGTCTAGTCACAAACAAGGATAGATTAACAATAGCTTTCCTTAAACAATCATAGTTGGAGGCATACCTCAACTGGTGGTCGATGGAATTCTGTTGCGTTGCTCCAGCTTTCGCTTCCTTCTCCTCAATGAGTGATCAACCTGAAACAATGCAAAGGAAATACAACAAAGCACATAACTAGAAACAACAATGATCTATTTACTCACAAAGTCAAGAAGTCATGAGCTATCAAGTAAATTACATTCAAAACATAGGAAAACATCATTGATTGCATTAATAATGAAATAAGAGCAAGCTTACAACCGGAGTCTTGACGTCGCAAGCCTTCTCAGAGGGATCCAGCCAGCATGTTCTTCAAGCATTCACTCTTTGAAGATGGATCTCCCAACACACAAAGTCTCTCTCTCACTCATAAGTCCTTACATAAAATCAAGGGCACTTCACAACCTTCCACAAGCTATCAACACACTCACACTTGTCACACTCACACCATCTATCTATCAAACTCAAAACCACTAATAGCACTGCTCAATCCAAGAATTTACCAACTAGCTGATCATAGAAAAGGTGGGTGTTTAAATAGGAGAAGGAGTCTCCATCAAAGGTGGAAGGGAGAGCTTATCCCCAAGGAAGGTAGCACAATTGATGGAATTTCCATACCAGGGAAGGAAGGGTGACACAAACTAGGCCAACAACCAGGTCTAGAGTCATCCAGAAGGCCGACTATTGGAACAAATTCACCCAATCTAGATCACTGCAGGTGTATAACAGATCCTCTGCACTGACATTACTAGTAAGAAATGTAGCCAATCAGATCACCGCCAAAGATAACAAATAGCCTCATGACGGGGCATGAAATTGGACCATCACGAGAAATAGATGTACTTCTGTGTTGTTAGTGCGGCTGGATTGTTTATGAGCATCGTTCAGCGCATATATTAAGTCCATAGTCACGTTGAGGCAGATAACTTAGGAAAAGTGGGTCAATTGGAAGCAAAAGAGAGCATTTGTTCAATATGAGCATGTTTGACTTGGACACATGACATAGTAGAAGGACTGGGAGTGCAGGCAGTGACAAATTACTGTGTAATAGATGCCCTCTAAAGTATGAAGCCCAAGAGAGTGGGAGGGGTGAAATTATTTACGAAACCGACTGAGCTAGAACACCATATTGAAGAATCTGCAGGTGCAAGTACAACTGATATCTCTTATAGTGAAATACATGTAGTCTAGGCATGGACACAACCATCCAGAAGACATACGAACTAGGTCTGGTATGGACGCAGCCATCCAGCTAATAAGACCATGATAATGATAAAGGTATGGTCGCAGCCATCCATCAATGAGTCATGTAATCACGAACCAATCCACGCAGCCTAAACATATGTAATCTGAGTTCGGGGTCTTGAACCCAACCGATCATAGTACAAATTCTAACATTCGAATAGAGGTGATGAAGTCGAGCATGAGAGAAAATCACTTGATTACCAGTCGATGATGTAAACCATTAACAAGCGCGAGAGAAACCACCAATAATGCCAATAGTTCTCAAGGTACTGTCCAGTACAATCCACAAAGTGTGAAGAATGAGCTAAAGTCGAACACCCATGGAATCACCCAATCGATGACCAATGATGTAAGTCGAATGTCAGCCGTGAGGAACTTGCCATTGAGGCATGCAAGCTCCAAGGTACTAAAAGGGATCTCTAGATCAATCTCCTAGATAATGTGTTGATGTCAACAGGAGACGATCCGTCGCAGGAGGGCCATAATGTTTCCCCCATCAATGACATGAGACAAGGAACAAGCAGTAGATGATGAAACAGAGTATCAGAGGAAAAACGAGGGTGTAAACTGTAGAAGGATTATACTCTTAAACATGTCGGTTACACGACTCCGGAGGGTGGCAGCATTCAGTTACCAAAGGATCAGAGGTTGAATGGAGACAACATGGATCAGATGGAATGAGGTTAAATGACAACCCAAACCTGCGGAAGGCCGAATGACGATTCATGGATATCCCAACCCGACAAGAAGCAGAAGTGTCGATGTTCAAGAGTGACTAGCTGCCATAGACAATCAATGATGATATCCAAATTTTCCCACACCATTGCTGGTGAGTACCCTAATTATTTTTGAAAACAAGCTTGAAGGGGATAGCATATGTTCGTAATATAAGTTTGACCTTCGGTCATATCCAACCTAGTAATAGTTTAACGATCCCTAGGAAGGAGAAGCTTGAGTCTCGTCATGGTGACGAGTCTAATGTCGTCAAGGTTTAATGAGTCAACATAGGTAAAACTCAGAGTATTTTTCATGTTTAGAGAGTTTGAAAAAGACATGGAAAAGAAAACTCCAGGGGGGTCCTTTTTCATAAATTTGTGTCTCTCGAGCCCGACAAAGTATAAAACGATTCTCGAAAGAACCGCTTGACCATTACGATCAAGGAGTACCTTTCGTGAGTAGTGACCTCGACCCGAAAAAGTAGAAAAGTGATCGAAACCACGCCATTTCGTGACCAATAACGAGCCTGAAACGACAAAAGCTCGGAAATCTTTTCACATTTACACGGTCGGAAAAGAGCTTAAAGAAGACCGCCTCTCATTTCATTTAACGAGTCGAAAGTAACAACTTGGCTATATTTTCGTCTCTTAAGTCAGAAAATAGCGTTAAAGACGAATTTATGGACCAAGTGCACGCGAAGTATGATGTAACTCCACGACTTGTAGTTCTGCACAAGACACGTCAAATGTAAAACCCACAAAACATAAATGATTAATATATGTGGAAATATAGTTAGAAAGCAAAACTCCAATTAACCATGCAATAAAAATGGTAAATACCCACATTCTAAAGTGAAATTTTTTAATATTTC
>APFE031495275.1:0-49905 GCA_000404065.3 Pinus taeda
CTTGGATGGAAAGTAGTTTGCCACCATTCCATGGAAGTTTCCAAGTGATGAAGCCAAATCCATTATTGTGGGGGATTGACCTTATCTCTTCCTTTTCCTCTATAAAAGCTTGTCTCCATGGCTTGAGCAAGCTAGTCCTAGTTCTAGTTCTAGTTCTAGTTCTAGTTCTGATAGTTCTGACTCTTGTGGCAATACTTGTGCTGAAAGGAAGATATCAAAAGATTGGAGTTGCAAGAAGCCTTCTTTGTATCCATAAGGCTTTACTTAAGTAAGGAGACCTTGTCACTAAAGAGAGAGAGAGATTGTCCCTCACCCCTTCAAGCTTTTGCAAGACTTGTGTAGCTGAGCACCCAGCCAAAGGAGGACTTGACGTCAGGACGCTGTTTGCATTCTCCTTTGTTGAATTATTAATAAATAGATGACTATCATTATGGTTCCATTCTCGTTGTACTTGTAATGGTTGATGTGAATTATATCCTTCCTGACTGATGTATAATTGCATATATTAGATTTCACGCTTGTGTTTGTGTTGTTCTCTTTGTGTGCAGGTGTCCATTCACGTGGATAGTGGAGGATCGTGACCGGCCAAGGCAAAGGAACGTGGGCGACGTCTCTTCTACAAACTAAAGCATTGGATCTCAAGTAGGTCTTCATCACCTACCTTTTATTTTCCATTAGGAACTTGCATGATAGCATTGTTTGATTGTTGCTAGACCCGTTCTGGGCTAGTAGGGATCGCCTCTATCCGTAGAGGGGATTTACCTCTCCAACAGTGAGCCTCTTTTATCAATTGTAATCACTCACCTTTAGGAACACATCACTTACATAACCTATAGAGTAACCCATTCTAGAGATGGTAATCAACGGTGTTGTCACCATCGTGCACATGACTTTGGATTTACAACTAATAAAACACATCCTTGAAGCACTCACCCTCTCTGTATGCCTCTTTGCATGCATCATGGGTGAAAGGCTCCATGCAACGAACAAAGTTCGTATACACAACGGAATAATTCAGAAGAACCGAAATATGTAAGTATCCATCATAGGATAAGTAGTAATTGTATATAAGAATTGTTGAATGTATAAAAGATGTGTGTAATGATTACAATGAGGGTCCTCTTATATACCTAGCCAAACACCCTTTCATAAATGGTCATGTCTCTAAAACATGCCTCTTCATTACTAACTAACTAATTATTAGTTAATTAATTATTAATTATTATTATTATATTTATATTTACATTAATTATTTCTATATGGATTATATTCATAACATTGCTCCTCTTCAAAAAGTTTTGTCCTCAAAGCTTACTAATGAAGGGATCAAATCTCTTTTACCGATTCGAGTATCTTCTTGTCTTAGTACTTTCATCTTCGTTGTTAGAAAATGATATGATCCTCTAAATGGTAAACAAAATTATTAGACTGAGAATGGATCGGACCATCCAAGGTTAATCTTTTGTGGAATCTTTTGATCACTAAAAATTTGTAGTGAATTGTTACCATAGGATTAGACTCTGAAAACTTCAATATTCCTTAGAACATAAATCTGTTGTTTATATTATGAATGGTTAAAATACATAGACTGACTTAGTTGTCTGCTCTTGTGATTCAGATGTCGATAATGAGTCCTCACGGTTTGATTTTCTCTTGTCATGAGCGTGGCAGTTTCTTGATTTCCTTCAGGTGCTAATATTATTGAGTTGGGTACTGAATAATCACTTGGAATGTTAATTGTTTGAACTGCAATATCTGCACATGTTTTAACTTCTATTGGTTTCTCATCTTCTTGAGTTATGATATTGACTAGATTGGTATTTGTTCCTTTATCTTTAACTTGGACTATTATAACTGGAGACTTCAATACTTCTTCTCGAGTAAGTTGTTCTAACATGTCATTTAGTGACTTATTGTCACTTTTAAGCTTATTTATTTGCATAAGGAGGTTTTGGTTATGATTCCTTAGACGTAAAATATCTTCGCCTTTTGGATTGTTGAGTTTATGTTTAGTATCCTCCTCATCTTTTAAACTTTGGATTTGTTCTAATAATGTTTGATTAAGGTTATTTAAACACAAATTTTCCTCTTATTGTTCTGATAAGTGCTTCTTGAGTTCCTTCTTTATGGCCTTAGCTTTTTTGACTTGTTCAAGTAGTTTTCATTATGATCTCTAAGGCATGAAATTTCTTTGTCTTTACTAGAGATGATTTTTTCAAGCTCTTTCTGCTTCTTCGATATAGTTTTTTTATTATCTTGAAACATAAAATATCCTTAAAGTCTTCTAATGAAGGTGTTATTGATTATGTCTTGCTTGTTATGTCTCAAAATGTGACCATCTTCCCCTTATAAGGAAACGTAAAAATTGTTTCTCTATGTTTAACATGAATGTGCCCAATTCCTTAAACCAAGGTTGACAGAGAACTATGTCAATCTTTCTATTAAACATAGTTGCAACATGCAATTGAGATATGTAATCATAATGATCTACTGTCACTTGCAAATCACTACTTTCATACTCCCTTTGGCCACAAATATCTATTCTTTCACCAATGCATGGTTGTTGAATTAATAATTGATTTGCCAAATTAATATTGATGTAATTTTCCTCGTTGCTTGTGCTGATAACAATATTAATTTTTTTCCTTGGATATTTCCTTTTAATGTAATTAATCTGTGATTCATAATTGAAATGCCTTTGTAGGAAATCTTCCTTACTTTGCTTATGGATTAGACTCCTTTTTTTTTTAAAGAAATAGACTTTTTTATGTCCATCAATGAGCTTAGGGTTTAATGGTAATCCCTTAAACTTTATAGTAATACCTTTTTTCTTTCTTTCTTTCTTTCTTCTTATAAATTGCTAAAATTATTCCTTTTAATAATTTATAAGTTGAATCTTTCTTGGAATATAGATATATTTTTTCCAATATATAATTTTTTTTAATATAAAAAACCTCCCTCTTTTGCACACAATATATAAAGCACTAAACAATATTCCTTTTATATGGGCCCAGAGTATGCCCTAAAACTGCTTCTGCTTGGTTAAGAGATCATCCTTCTCGAATGCAAGGAAACAAGTTAACGACCCAAGACCCAGAGGCATCTGGCAGGAGTGAAAGCCTGCCCCATTATGGACCACCAATGGGTTATTCTAGGTGGCGTAGTTTTCCTTGAATAACGGTGATGAGTCAACTTGTATTTGCATATAACAACTAGAGATGGATGTCCTCATTGCTGGTTTGAAAATTGAGTTATGATAGGTTTTCCACCTATGAAAAAAATATGCCTTTTACCTTTCTATCCACTAAGAATAAGCTTAATGGCTCACTAAGATTTGACATTTTCAACAATTAATAATATATATATATATATATATATTATATATAATTTTATAATATTAGAGGGAACTTAGAGTATATATTTATATTTAAAACTATGTTTACTCTTTCAATGTTGACCCTCACTTGACAATGTTTTCCAACAATGATTATCGTTTGCTTTTTTATTTTATATATTATATTTTTAATAAATTTTAGTTTATTTTTTCAATCACAAGTCGCAACTGTACGAAGGCATCATACGAAAATGATGATAGAATAGGTCGGTGACAGTAGCACAAAATAGGACAGGTCTCGAATTGATGAAAATTCTGTGACACGGGGATGCAATGACATGGTTGTTGATTGTGGGTTGATCGAGCAGGAGTCGTGGCGTGGATAAGGGCATACGCAAGCGGTGACAGAACAATGACTATGGTGGCACTAATGGTAGTCTATCAGTGTTAGCGTGTAGCAGTGGAGAAACGATGGTGTTGTGGTGTGAGGAAAACAACCAGAGACTTTTCAGTGGCGGGCAGAGTGTTCGGTGGTTGGTATGATGGCGTCTGGCTAAGCAAAACTCTGGGAAGGTGGCTGTCGGTTGGAGGATCATGGTAGGTTGTTGACTCTAGTTAGCGGGGGTCATGCAAGTAGTGGCTAAAGGAATATCATGGATGGGAATTTGGCAATCATGTTGGGGATGCAAAAAGGTTGATGGACTAGACTAGCAGCTTTTACAGTGCGACAGTGGCATAGTTGTGATGGACGTGGATGTGCTCGAACGACGGAAAGGTTGCAGTGATTGACGACGGGTTCAAGTGAATTTTTCTACGACAATGGTTGAGTATGTAGCATCTGAGGTGGGTATGTCGGGAGGCCAATCGACCGGTTTGCTGTTGAGGCTGCTGGGTGTGTATGGAAAAACCAACTGTTGTTCCTAGACATGTAATATATATATATATTATATAATATATATTATATATATATAATATATATATTTTTTAATTATTTATTTATTTCTGTATTATTTTTTTTTTATATTTCTTTTTCTCTTCTTTTTATTTTCCAATTTTTTTTCAACGTATTTCTTTTTTAAAATAAATTAACAATGTTTTTTTTTATAAGTTAAATATTTCCTCTCTTTTTCTATTCGATCTTTTTTTCCTTCTATAGCCAAAGGCCTTAACGATGTGCAACTTGGAGAAGCTCCAACTCTATCTAGCGAAATTCTTTAATTTCACAACAACAAGGTTGACAAAAAATTCAATGGCCAATGGCCAAGATCAGAGAACGTGGCTCTGACACCACTGTAATGAACAAAGTTTGTATACACAACAGAATAATTCAGAAGAACTGAAATACGTAATTATCCATCGTAGGTCAAGTATTAATTGTATATAAGAATTGTTGAATGCATAAAAGATGTGTGTAATGATTACAATGAGGGCCTGCTTGTATACCTAGGCGGGTGCGCTTTCATAAATGGTTATGTCTCTAAGACATGCCTCTTCATTACTAACTAACTAATTACAATTTATTGCTACTATATTTATATTTACATTTATTATTTTTATATGAATTATATTCATAACACTCCATGTGCATAAGAGTTCCCAAAGTTGTGATCTTTGATGTGAGCAGCCTTGAAAGCATGTTGGCCAACTTGGTTATGTTTTCGATTACTAAATGAAATTGTTGTAGAAACCCCATCCACTTGTAATGCTTGGTCTATTGTTGTAGAAATTAATGTGTAGATTCAATATTGCTCTTGAAATTTACTAAACCATAAGACTTGAAGCTACTCTACTGATCTACAGAAGTTAATTCAGCATCTAGAGCACATATCATAGACATGCAAAAGGAAACATCACACATGCACAAAGATTTATCTAGGGGAAACCAACTGCTCAAAACCCCTTACTATTTGTATTGCATTAATTAGAGGATAAAGAAGATATACATATGCTTACTCAAGCTTCAGCACAACCTACAAGTGTATAGTTTATCCCTCTGCCCCACTGACTGACTACCTCCAAGCTTTTAATTCCTTGCGTTGTTCCCTTGGGAAATTGGCCCATATTATTTAGGAATTTCCCACTCTGGAATTGCACAATTCTTGTAGGTCCTTCCTCTGAATGCATGCACCATTTGTACTCTTCAGAATAGTCTACAACTGATAGCACACTACCTTGAAATCTCCATATCAACTAGGTAACTCAAATTCTCTACATGCATGAGCTAATTCATGTTGATTTATTAGTTATCTGGATGATCATTGAGTGTGGTAGAACTTTCACTTCCACAACTTCCTCCAATAATTAGAACTAGTTTAACTTACCATAACTCAATTTATCTGAATCAAATTGCTACATCTAAAACTAACTCAATCTGGCTCCTAAAATTTAGGAACCCACTGCACATAACTGAACTTCATGTCCTTCACTTGAATTAACTGATCTAGGCTCTTGTTTTTTAGGAATCAACTCAAGCAAATTGAACTTCAACTCATTAACTCGAATTGAGTGTTCCTAACTAAGTGACAAGTGTTATGTCACCTCAGTGAACTCCTCCAAGTTGTCTCTTGGTGTGGAATTTCGAATTTCTTCAATTTGATTTAGGAAAAAATCAAATTGAGACTTTCTTGTTGCATTTTTTGACAATAATAGCTTACTTTGGGCCTATAGGTATTATGGTGGCTAGTGATCAATATGGATTTTTGTCTCCTTTCCCATCAAGTAATGTTTCCACCTCTTCACAACTTGAAATAGGGCATAGATCTCCTTATCACAGACAAGGTAGTTGAGAACCACCCCATGAAATACTTCATAATAGTAGCCTACAATCCTTCCTTCATGCATCTACACCACTTCCATGGTATACCCACTCACATCTATCTCCATTTTGAAGGGATATTGCAAGTTTGGTAACGCTGGAACCAATTCTAACTAATATTCTTCTTTAACTCCTCAAAGGCCCTCTATTAACCCTTTCCTCACTATAAAATCTTGCCACTTGTTGTTGTGTCATGGAGTGGTGCTACTACTATTGATAACTAGGCTCTGAATTTCCTCAGGTGCTATGCCACCACAATGAAACTCCTAACCCCATAAACACTAGCAGGCACCAACCACTTAATCATGGCCTTCATCTTTGCAGGATCTATCTTCAACTCTCCCGCACCAATCACGTATCTCATATACACCAAAGGCTATTGTGCAAGCTCAATCTTCTTGAGATTTTCTAGTAGTTGGTACTCCTTTAATGTCTCTAGCACTTGCATCAAATGTGAGATGTGCTCCTCTTAGGTAGCATTGTATACTAGTATGTCATTCAAATAGACAAATGAATCTATAAAAAGGCGCAATCTATCATTCATTAATCTCATAAATGTAGTTGGTGCATTGCATAGGCCAAACAACATGACTAACCACTCATACAAACTTTGTCTGGTTTTGAAGGTGGTCTTCCAAGTATATTCTTCACTAACCCAAACCTAGTGATATCTTCACTTTAATTCCAACTTGGTGAAGTATTTGGCTTGTTGTAACTACTCCAACAAATCATCTGTCCCAAGTAGGGGGTACTTGTTTTGAGCGTAATTTTGTTAAATGCCCTATAATCAATATACATTTTCCAAGTCCCAACTTTCTTTGGCCCAATGATGATGGGCGACTCACATGGTGTTGGCTTGAGGGGGCTTGGACCCAGGTTAAGAGTTAGTTGCACTAATTAACAAAACCCTACACTACTGACCCTTTCTGTAACAACCTGCATAGTGCAGGTTGCAGTCTCACCCGAGGTAGTATTGGCGGATGCTAGAACCAGGTTTATGCATCCAAAGGGCTATGTGATGTGTTTCTATCAAACTTAGGGCTTATCTCGACCTTCGCGAACCCTAACCCTTAAAACTCGGAAATTACAACAATCTAACAGTTAACAGGTTTACACCCTTTGCCGATTATGCTAAACATTCATAACATCATATAAATACACAGATCTAAGTCTTCGCGAATCTATTAAGTACTTTTCCTGATTAACTGCATTCAACCGATCAAAATATAGTAAATTCAGATAAAAGTACTAATACACAGATACACGGAAGTTCTCCAAACAAGCCTTTATTATGCTTAGATCTTCAATTACAGTCCTTTCCAACCCTGCGCACACAGCTCCAGGGACTCTCGCACTCAACTGCGGGGGCTCGCGCACTCAGCTGCGGACTTACCAAGGTCTCTGCACACACAGCTGTAGGAGCCTTCCCCTTCGCCCATGTATAGAATAGACAAAAAATAACCAAAACTTTCCCTTCTGTGTTCTTCCTTTCCATATGCTATGACTCTTCTGTGAGTCCTTTTTATATGATTCTTCATTACAGTATCATGGTCCACGAACCATGGGCGGGTCACAAAACAACTTGACTCTTAACAAAATAAGGGGTTTTGACCTTCTAAAAGCCCCTTTGACTCCTATCAACCTGTGATACTCGCACTCTGATCCTCAAAATGCAGAGAATTTACAATAATTAGCACAACTTTACAAAATTTGACCCCAGGGGACCTCGTCCCAACAGGCCCCCAACACAAAATTATGAATCATCCTGAGTCACTCTACTGGTGTTACCTCGATCTTTGCTTGCATACCACTAAATTCTAATCCAGGAGGATATTGGTGGCCACCCACCTACTCCACTTGGACCCCCAACACTATCTCTTTCAATTTTTTGGTTTCCTTAATTGTAGCATAGTTTATTGATGTTGGCAGTTTTTTGGGTCCTGAACTTCCAGAGTTGTTTTGAGGCCCTAAATGACGTTTTTAGCGAAAATGGAGAGACCGAAAATGATCCAAATTTGTTTATTAATTTTTTTTCGACCTCTTCTTCAAGATATTCAAAACGAGGTATTATGATAGCTAAATGGAGATCGTATGCCAAAGTTACGACCCTCGGAAGTTGATTTACCAATTTACCCAAACGGGGCCCATAGTTTTAGTGCTTCATCTCCTAGGGTTAGGTTTTTTTATATATAGGGTTTTCCATTGTTTCTCAATAATAAATAGGCCTTTGAGCCTCATTGTAACACAATTCTTAGGCATGTATCCACGGCATCTCTTTTAAGAGATAAGCTACCATCACCTGAGCTATCTTATTCTCATTCTGTTTGTAAGCATAGTTCAATATTTTTCTATTAATGAAATGAAGTGTTTTTCTGCTACATCTTTGTATTTATGATTATATCGATAAGTTGTTGCATTCCTTTTTAAGTTCAGATCATTGGTATTAGAGCGGTCTGCTCTTTCTCTTTTTTTCTTTGCATGTCCCCAATGAGGTTAGGGTATAAGGAGTTAGGGCTCAATATGGTTGAACCGTTGCAAGATCAACCTCACAAAACTCGTCGACCTCCCATGGTGGAAGAAAAGAAAGACAAGGGGGGAGAAGATCCTTCCAAAATGTTGCTCAAGGAAGCCCTCGAGTGACAAAGGCACGTGATGATGGATAAGTTTGCCCAGATCCTTCGACAGCTACCCACAAATGATGCATGTTCATCCAAAAACCACTCTGGAGGCATCACTCCTTTTAAGGTACACGTTAACTTTGATATTCCCATATTTGAAAGCCTGATAGATGCAGACAATGTAGATAAATGGTTGGATCTATTGGAAGGATATTTTTAAGTTCATGACTTTCCCAATTGGGAAAAGATTACTTTTGCACTTCTCAAAGCCACCCCACACGTCAAGGACTGGTGGGAAACCTACTGTGAACAAAAGGACGAGAGTGAACCCTCGCAGTTTTTAGCCGCACCCACTTGGGATTCTTTCTGAGACGCCATCAACGAACAATACTACCCTGTTAGGAGCTATGAAGATAAATGCATAGAGTGGACCACACTACGACAGGAAGGGACCAAGATGTGTTGGAGTTCACAAATATTTTCCATACCCTTCGCATAAAGCTGGGTATCAAGGATACTGAGTGGAATTTGTTGCTCAAGTACTATTGCTGTCTACATAAGTACATCGAAAACGAGATGGAGTTCGTAGACATTTCCTAGCTCGACACGGCGTACCGGTACACTGTCAAGATTGAGCAGAAGTTTGAACATAAGAAGCCAGAATTTGGATCTGCGAATCCAAAACAAGGAAAAGGCACCCCCAAACCACAGAACAAAGGACCAAGCCAAGGCGGGCTACCCAGGATAGCCCGCTGAAGCCGGAAGAAAAGAATAACACCACGAAGATAAGGAAGGACATGGGAAAATGTTGTGAGTTCCATAAGAGCTCCACTCACAATAAAAAAGTGTGTGTTAGGCCAAGTAGTCAATGGTGGTTGAATTGAAGGATTTGGAATCAAACGCATGTTTTGACTCTGAATTAGAACCCGATAAGGGAAATGGAAAAGGGAAGCAGATCATTGATGCAGAGCTTATTGCCAAAGTGGCCACCACCAAGATCTAGAAGATTGAGCCTGAAGATCCAAAGGAAGGGGAACACCTCTTCCACTCACATATGTGGGTGAAGGGTTCTCCGCTCCATTTCATTGTCAACATCGGGAGCCAAAAAAACCTCATTTCAGTAGAGGT
This sequence comes from Pinus taeda, assembly GCA_000404065.3. Taxonomy (NCBI): domain Eukaryota; kingdom Viridiplantae; phylum Streptophyta; class Pinopsida; order Pinales; family Pinaceae; genus Pinus; species Pinus taeda. The sequence goes on from APFE031495275.1 coordinate 9,896, forward strand.
TGTGAAGCAACTGGGCCTGAAGGCTACAACACATCGACAACCGTACATCATCAGGTGGCTTCACTAAGGATGAGATCTTCGCGTCAACCAACAGTGTCGCCTTCCCTACAACATCAAGCCCTTCATGAAGGAGGTACTGTGTGATGTTTCTCCTCTTGAAGTTTGTGATGTATTGTTAGGACAAACATACTTGTGGAAGATACATGATGTATATGAGTCTAGACCTCGCTCTGTGATTATTACCTTGGCCAATAAGTTGTAAAGGACACCGGAGGTAGCCCCACCTACTGCCATCTCTTTGATGACTGCAAAAAAATGCAGTAAGATGATTTCCCAGACCAAGAAATTTGTTTTCCTTATGATTCGCCCTCAGGGAAAGAAGAAGGTTGTGGCCACAGCTTCCAAGCAGGGCTCCTCCGCACAACAACAACAGATGGACAAGGTTGTCGAGGAGTACAGGGATATTTTTTCCTCCCCTATAGGGGTACCTCTACACTATCAGGTCAAGCACGCGATCGATCTAACCCTAGGTGCGCTGCTGCCCAATGGGCAGATCTATCGGTGCTCTATTTTGGAGAACAATGAGATCAAGAGGAAGATTCAAGAACTATTGTAGAAAGGGCACATCAGGTCATGCTCATCACCTTGTGGCAGTCCAATTGTATTAGTACGGAAGAAGGATGGGACATGGAGGCTCTGTATTGACTATTGGGCTTTCAATAAGATCACTGTTTGGAATAGGTACCCAATTCCACAGATTGATGACCTTCTTGACCAACTCAAGGCGGCCAAATATTTCAACAAGATTGACTTGGAGCAAGGTTATCACCAGGTGCCTATCAAACCCTCTGAAGTGTGGAAAATTGCCTTCAAATCCAATGAGAGCCTTTTTGAATGGTTGGTCATGTCATTCAGATTGAAGAACACCCTTGCAGCCTTCATTAGACTGATCGATGACATTTTGTGACCCTTCACCAATGCATTCGTGGTGGTGTATTTAGATGACATATTGATCTTCAGCCAGAGTTGGAACGAGCACCTCCACCATATTCGACAGGTCCTCCAAAACCTACGAAAACACAAAATGTGTGCTAACTTGGAGAAATACACCTTTGGCCTGACCAAGGTTCAATATCTAGGGTACATAATTGATGAGAATGGTGTACATGTGGACCCATCCAAGATACAAGTCATTCAGGATTGGCCAACCCCAACCACTCTAACAGAGCTCCGTAGCTTTTTAGGTCTTGCCAACTTCTATCGTAGGTTCATGTTGGGGTTCTCTCATGTCACTTGGCCTTTAAGTCAAGTCACCAAGGTTGGAGAAAAAGAAAAGTTTTTGGTCTGAAACCCAACAACAAGCATTCTCTGAGTTGAAGAACCACCTCTGTTTTGCACCAGTTCTCACATTACCAGACCTCATCTCATGGAGGCACTCAACGCAATGGGGACCACTACTTCCTAAAGGGGAGGAATGATCCCGGTGGATATTGGTGACCACTCACCTACTGCACTTGGACCCCACACACTACCTCTTTCAATGTTTCAGTTTCCTTAATTGTGGCACAATTTACTATTTTTTGCAGTTTCTCCGGTCCTAAACTTCCGGAGCTGTTTTGATGCCGTAAACGATGTTTTTAGGGAAAACAGAGAGACCAATTTTTTCTTAAATCGACCTGTAGATTTGTTTGCGGCCTTCTCTTTGAGATCTTTGAAATGACTATTATGATAACCAAATGGAAATCATATGCCAAAGTTAAGACCTTGGGAAGTTGATGTACCAATTTTCCCAAACGAGGCCCACAGTTTTGGTGCTTCATCTCCTAGGGTTACATTTTTGGATGTTTAGGGTTTTCCATTATTTCTCAATAATAAATAGGCCTTTGAGGCTCATTGTAACATAGTTCAAAGGCATGTACCCGCCACATATATTTCTTAGAGATAAGCTACCATCACCCGAACTATCTTATTTCCATTCTGTTTGTAAGCATAGTTTAATATTTTTCTATTAATGAAATGAAGTGTTTTTATGTTGCATCTATGTATTTATGATTATATTTGTGAGTTGTTGCATTCTTGTTTAAGTTCAGATCAGTGGTATTAGAGTGGTATGCTATTTCTCTATTTTTCTTTGCATGTCCCCAACGAGGTTAGGGTATAAGGAGTTAGGGCTCGATTTGGTTGAACCGTTGCAAGAACAACCCTCAAAACCCGATGACCTCCCATGGCAGAAGAAAATAAAGACGGGGGGGTAGGAGATATTTCAAAATGTTTCTCGAGGAAGCCCTCGAGCGACAGAGGGACGCGACGATGGATAAATTTTCCTAGATCCTTCAACGGCTACCCATAGGCGATGCATCTTCAACAAGCAGCCACTCTGGCAATGCTACTCATTTTAAGGTACAAGTTAACTTCAATATTCCCATATTTGAAGGCCTGATAGATGTAGACACTGTAGATAAATGATTAAATATGTTGGAAGGATATTTCTCAGTTCATGACTTTTCCAATCGGGAAAATATTACTTTTTCACTTCTCAAAGCCGTCGCACACGTCAAAGAATGGTGGGAAACCTACTGTGAACAAAAGGACGAGAGTGAACCCTTGCTGTTTTCAGCACACCCACTTGGGATTCTTTCCGAGATGCCATCAAGGAACAATATTACCTTGTCAGAAGCTATGAAGATAAATACATAAAGTGGACCACGCTACGACAGGGAAGGGACCAAGATGTGACGAAGTTCATAAATATTTTCCATACACTTTGCATGAAGTGGGGTATCAAAGATATTAAGCGGCATTTGGTGCTCAAGCACCGTGACTGTCTAAACAAGTACATCCAGGATGAGATGTAGTTCCTCACTGGGCGTGACGTACTGGTACGCTGTCAAGATTAAGTAGAAGTTTAAACAGAAGAAGCATGACTTTGGATATGTGAATCCAAAGCAAGGAAAATGTGCCCCCAAACCACAGAACAAAGAACCAAGCTAAGGCGAGGCTACCCAGGACAACCCACCGAAGATGCAAGCAGAGAACAACACCATGAAGATAAAGAAGGACACGAGAAAATGGTGTGAGTTCCATAAGAGCTCCACTCACAATACAAGTGAGTGTCGGGCCAAGCAGTTACTAGTGGTCGAGCTGAAGGGTTCGAAATCAGACACATGTTCCGACTCTGAATCAAAACCCGATAAGGGAACTGACAAAGGGAAGCAAATCATTGATTTGGAGCCCGATTCCACCATGACCACTGCTAATATCTAGAAGATTGAGCTTGAAGATCGAGAGGATGGGGAACGCCTCTTCCACTCACATATGTGGGTGAAGGGTTCTCCGCTGCAGTTCATTGTCGACATCTGGCGCCAAAAGAACCTCATTTTAGCAGAGGTCATGAAGCGGATGGGCATGAAGACTACAACACATCCACACCTATACAACATCGGGTGGCTTCACCAAGGACGAGATCTTTGCGTCAGCCATTAGTGTTGCCTTCCCTACAACATCAAGCCCTTCACAGAGGAGGTACTGTGTGATGTTTCTCCCCTTGAATTTTGTGATGTATTGTTAGGACAACCATAATTGTGGAAGAGAAATGTTGTATATGAGTCTAGACCTCGCTCTGTGATTATTACCTTGGCCAACAAGTTGTACAGGATACCAGAGGCAACCCCATCTATTGCCATCTCTTTGATCACTACAAAACAATGTAGTAAGATTATTTCCGAGACCAGGAAATTTGTTTTCCTTATGATTTGTCCTCAGGGCAAGAAGAAGGTTGTGGTCATGACTTCCAGGCAGGCTCCCCTTCATAGCAACAACATATGGACAAGGTTGTGGAGGAGCATAGGGATATTTTTGCCTCACCTACAGGGGCACCTTTGCACTGTCAGGTTAAGCACTCCATCGATCTGACCCCAGATGCGCCACTGCCTAATGGGTTGATCTATCAATGCTCTATTCTGAAGAATGATGAGATTAGGAGGAAGATTCAAGAACTATTGCAGAAAGGTCACATTAGGCCAAGCTCATCACCCTGTGGGAGCCCGATTGTATTGGTACAGAAGAAGGATGGGACCTAGAGGGTTTGTATCAGCTACCAGGTGTTGAATAAGATCATTGTCTGGAATAGGTACCCAATCCCACAGATTGATGACCTTCTTGACCATCTCAAGGGAGGAAAATAATTCAATAAGATTGACTTGGAGTCAGGTTATCACCATCTGCCCATCGAACACTTTGATGTGTGAAAGACTGCCTTCAAAACCAAGGAGGGCCTTTTCGAATGGTTGGTCATGTTGTTCGAATTGACAAACTCCCTTGAAACCTTCATGAGACTCATGGACGACATCTGACGACCCTTCTGATATCACTCCCCCGGATCTCCAAGGCTGAGGAAGAGTTCAACTGAGGTAACCACAGACCAATCTTTTGACTTGGTAGCTAGCCCTACCAAGCTGGAGAGGGGTCTCTCCAAAGGTTCACAACCCAAAAGTGCTGGATGGATTAGGGTTTTAGGCTAGATTTAGTAGCTCATGGTTTTGATTTGATTTTATTGGGGTAGTCACTTGATGAGTGAATTAAGTCAAAGAGTGAACTAGGTCAGGGCAAAAGAGAATTAGAATTACAAACATTTGATGGGGCAAGGTAGGAAAGTACTTTAACGCTTTGTAGTATATTGATGAAATGGTTTAGGTTGATGAGGTGCTAAAAATAGCATGGAAATCATGAATTCTTTTTAAACTAAAGAAATGAAGCAAATCATGATGATTTTCTCAAAACAAAGCATAGAAGATGTATTTTGCTTATCACACCTTGAAAATCAAACATATTTAGAAGTGAAATGGATCATGGAAGATATAGAACATTCACACACATGTCACTAAAGAAGAAATAATATGAAAATACCATGCCATAGGAATCCCACCAAAATAGCTGCAAATCATCCAATATATTCCATGTCAAAGTCTGAAACACTAGTACAACATCTAATGGAGTCCAACCTCTTCCAAGAGTGAAGAAAGGGTAGATATAGACATCAAAAAAAACTCCTCCCAACCTCAGGGGTCGAATCCATGAGAAGAGAAATTCCACCAAAATCTAAACTGATAGCTAGAGTGTAGGGTGGTCAAAGTGACTAATCCCTAATTACATTGCAATTGATTCATCTGACCTGATGAGGACTATTAACCTAATGTATTTACCCCTAGGTAATAGTAAAAGACCATAATTACATCAGTAAAATATTGATTTCCCATAGGTAAAAATCAAATATGGAGAAGAACAGTGAAAAATTAGGCCAACTGTCAAGTGCGCAGAGCCTGTGTCAAATGCGCAATGCCATCTTCAAACCCGCTTTTGATTACCTTCCCATGTCTAAATTGAGCCTAGAATAGTTCATTAGAAATATTATCCAGTATAGTTTCCCAATATGCCTTTATTTCCAAAATGGGCTTGATTTGACCCTCTAAAAATCCATTCTCCCAAGACTAGTCAAGTGCGCAGTGCCTCGCTGAAAAAGAGGGCAGAAACATGATTTTGTGGTATTTTTTTTCCCTTTTCACCTACCGGTTTTGCATTACAGGGTTGGAAACATGGTTTTACTAGATGTCTTGGTCCTTTTACATCCATTGGTGGCTTCCATTCCTCCAAAAAGTGTCTCAAAAAAGTGCAGTGCTTCGCGTTTGACCATGCAGATGATATTTAAATTGCCTAAAAAACATAGAAAACATATATTTGCCAAAATATGCTAAGGGAATTCAAAATTGTTTAAGGAGTTGAGGTTTGGTGTAGCTAGGTTTGGAGTGAAGCCTCTGCAAGTATGTCAATCTTTTCCTTCTCCTTTTGGTGAGTTAGGGCTTCAATTGTTTCCTTTGCAGCTTTGAGTTTTGCCCTGGCAATGCTTTCTCTATTGGCATAGTGTTTTGCCATCTTCTTCTAAATTTTATTTTGCTGGTTAGCTTTGTCTAGGAGTTTCTCTAGACGCTGATTGACCTTATCAAGCCAATGCTCCCGGTTTTCATTGACCAAGATGACAAATTTCTCATTCCATGTGAGCTCATTAGCAAGCTAAGCCTCCTTTTGTTTCTCTAGTTCTAGAGTTTTTAGCCCTCTAGTTCTAGGTCTTTTTCTAGTTTCTTGCTCTTCTTCAGATTCACCATACTTGTCATAGGCCACTTCTAGCAATGCCTCGACTTTCATTACTTCCCTCTCTGCCTTGATGAGTTTAATTTCCATGACCTCATGTTTGGCCTCAAGTTGCTTATTTTCCTGCTCATAATATGAGATGATGTATTTTTCCCTCTGCAGGTTGATCTGGAGCTCCTTGATGAGTACATATTTTTCTTTGATGACAATGCTTGTACTCTCACTATCATCATGCTCACCTAGGTCAACCAAGTCAAAGCCTTGCTCTGTCTCATGGAGGTCTTCCTCCTCATGCTGAATATCTGTCTCTGTCATCTTTTCCTTGCCCTTCTATACCTGCTTCACTGATGAAGAAGGCAAGGGCCCTCCCACAAATTGTGGGGAAAACACCTGCCTGTGGCCTCTATGATAAATGTGTGTAAAAATTCCCAAATCAGCCTCTTTGGGTTTGATGACCTCAATCTATCCAATCTGTTCTAGCTCTTTGATTTCACCTATGTTAGGTGAATGGATATGATCATGAAATGGTGATGATGGAGGTTATGGTGAGGGTGATTGATCAGATGAAGATGGATGATCTGTGGGCTGAGATGAAGGAATGGTGTTGGAAGGGTGAGATGATGAAGGGATACTTTGAACATTATGAGTAGATGAATCAGTAAATATGGGATTGGCTATGAAGGTACTCCATGCAAAGTTGAGCTCTTTGAGATGATGAAGGACTATGATTTTAATGAGGGAATGATGAAAGAGACTATTCATTTGATCCTTATACTCTCTTTTCTAGGCAATGTAGGCCATCTTACTAATGCTCCAGAAGAGATAATAAGGTATGTTGAGCATCTTATTGCTTGTGAAATGCATGAGTAGCCGAATATGATAGGTATACAGTTTGGAAAACGTTCCTTCACAAGTAAAGTATCTCATGATGATTTTCATCATGGGAACATATCTATCCAGGAGGTAAGAGAAAGGAAAAAAACCTCATTCTATCATTTCTGTATCTAGATTTAATATAGGGATCATAATAATGTCTCTCCAAATCACCTTGTTTAAACCATTTCTCCCGAACATTTGGGATTCCAGTGTTAGCTGATATAATGGCAGTAGATAAAGTAAAAGTGACACCTGCAAAAGTGACTTGGTTGTCTTGGAGTTTAGATATGAACAACCTAGTCAACATAGGATGGTGTTGGACTGCATGAACTTGATCACAAAAATCATAACAACCTAGATATTTGAAGGATGTCATAGTTATAGGAGACACCAAGAATTCCCTGAGATCTGTGGGCTCAAATCTAAGAATCTTGCCTCCTTTGTGTGTTTTCTTGATCTCTTTTTCTTCTCCCCCTGTTTCTTCTTCCTCATGGTATGGTTTATATTCCTCTTCTGCCATAATGTTGTAATATCAAACCCTAGGGAGGTATAAGGTAGTTGGAATGTGGTTTTTTGGGAATAGGAAATGGGGAAGGGGAAATATGAAGGAGATGGGTGATGGGATGCATGTAATGGAGGAGGATATGGGGTATGTTAGCACTCTAGGAAAATTTCCTAGGTTGCAGCTTGGAGATGCCTGGTAACATATAATCTTCAATATTGTTCTCAAAACTATTGGAATGGATGATGGTTTCGATGAAGTTAGATGACCATTTCAACTCTATTTCTGCTCAAGGCATGCATGAACACCCTCAACAACACAAGGATTTAAACCACTAATGCTTAATAATTTGTAGATTTAATGGATTGATGGAGAATACTAACTGTATCAGCATATTGGATATATAAACATAAATGAATGATTAGCTATAGGCAACAAAGAAGCTTGTAAGTCTAAGTTATCAAAGCAAAGATAAGATTACAGTTATCTGGCCTTAAACACAAAGGAAACATGAACAAACTATTCAAGTGCAAGCATAGAACAACAAAGAGAATGGATGTTGAACATATAATGGCAAACGAAGCTTGTAATTCTAGAATGAAGATGAGAAACTTGAACGAATAGAGGAGGAATAATCTCTAGAAGTTGAACAAGTATTACATCTTTCTTTCAGCTATTTATAACTTATTTACAATGCTTTTGAGCTCTAAGAGGCTCAAAGCCTTAATCTTATCTAATCTGTCCCTTAACTATTTGATTCCTTCTATGGGAAAGCATGGCTCAGAGGTTTTCACCTTTTGACAGAGGAATAAGCACCTTTAGATATTTTGGATAGTTTGCCGTGCTGCTTGCTCCATGACCATTCTGTTTGTTTAGACAGGCTGCATGTGCTGTGGCTCCATGATCACTTTCCGACCTCTGTTTTCCTGACAAACTGTCTTCAAGACTATGTTGTGAGGTGGAAAGGGTTCTCATGCCTCTGTTTTCCCTTTGAAATGCAAGCAATGACTGCTTTTTGTTATAAACAGAGAAATGATGCAATGCTAAAAAATCCTGCCTTCTCTGTGTATTTTTGACTTCAAAACTCCTAAAAAATGGTTTATTCACCTATCGGGTCCGCCCCTAGGGTTATCGCAAGTCACATTTGGCCCGGGTCCCTTGCTTCCTTTGTATTTTGACTTACGCCTGAAAAACACTGATAACATGGGAAAATTGGCCTTTGGTAGACTTCAATATATATATATATTTCACTTCCCAGACCCTTTCTGGTCCGGGCTTCATCGTAATCGGTGACGCCCTGTTTCCCTTTGTATTTCGTTTAAACAACGAAATACATGAAAAATGCATTAGCACTGGCTTTGGCGCAGACCTAAAATCTTATGAAATATCATTTAAAATGCCGTCGGATCCGCTAATCAGGTCGCACATATGTATATGCAAAGGCCCAGTCCCATGGTCAGCGTCAAAAGCGATTCTGGGATGTAACGTGGGCCATCGATCCGTGTGCGTGATCGACGGTCCATGTTTAATCACCGATCGCAATCGCTCATTTCGTATTGTGATTGCTGATACCTCTGCCGATGCGACCCACCGATAGTGACCCGCCGATCCGATTATCGACAATCATTGATCAGCGGTGTCTTGCACCGGTTGCCACTGCCTGCATGTGCTGATCAGATCCGCCGATTGTGACCCACCAATCCGATCATTGGCGATCAGTGATCGACGATGTCATGCACCCGCCTTTAAACTGTCCCCTCTGCCCGACCAATTGCGATTAGCCATCTAGATCTGGGCCGTTAATCGACCAGATCTAGCGGCAGCTATTCATTCCTTGTTTAAGCCCGCGTTTGTGGGTTTTTTATGGTTTTTTAAGCATTTTGCCTCCCGATAGTGTACTTTTTCCCTTCCAAGGGCTCTTTGGCATGAAATAATTTTGACTTTGAATGATCCTTAAGAGGATTTTGAAGACTTTTGGGGCATATTTGGATCCATTTTTGGGCCATTTTCCTCCAAGGCTAACAGGGTATATGATAGATTTTTTGGGATGGGGGAAATTGTTTGCAATGTAGGGGTTTGGGAGCCTAGGTAATTGTAGCACCCAAGACTTAGGGTTTAGATACAAAGGTTTAGAGAGTATTTGGGATAAAAGGGTTTAGGGAAAAGGGAGATGTAGGGGGTGTATGAGAGTATAGGGGAGTTAAGATTTAGGAATTAAGGGTGCAAGGGTAGTTTTTAGGGAGATACTAGGGTTTATATGTGAGAAGAAAACCAAATCTTCAACAAACCTTCAAAACACTTTGGGAATGATTCTATGGGTGAAAAACTTGTGATTTGCAATGGTTACTTACTTGTAAGAGGTCGAATGCACTTTGGTCGAGCTGAGGAGGCGATTTTAGCTCTCTTGGAAAAACGCGCGGCGCCTGTGCGGAGTATGTAGCACCTCTGGCAAGCGCGCAGTGCCTTAAGGGAATGTGCAACACCCGTGGAAAATGTGCAGTGTCGGGTAAATGTGTAGCGCCAGACGAGAACGTGCAATGCCCAAAGAGAACGCACAACACTTGCTCTGTTCTGCTGATTTTCACCCAGAATTGTGAAAAAAAGGTCTCTTTGTGTTTGCTCAAGGGAAGACAAGAGGCAAATGGAGTTGATTTAAATTATAGGAGGACCTTTATACTCAAATGAATTCGATCCTTTAGTTTCAACACCCACTTTCTAATGTTTCATTTCTCCTTTTGAAGTGCTTGCTAATTTCCCTTTACTCTATGATTTTGTTTTTGCAGGTTAATGATGCATGGACTTTTGACATTCTTCACATTTGAATTGGCTTTGGATGAAGTTGGCACATAGTTCTTTGAGTTGAAAACTTTAGGAATAGTAACTTATTACATATAATGAACATAAAAATTGCATAAATTAGAAAAAATATTACATCTGTTTTTTGAAATAAAATTACACTCTGAAATAAGAACTGATACTTGGAATTAAAATTGGAACTTGGGCAAACATAGTCACATGTTTACCAATCCTTTTCAAATGACAAAAGGATATTATTTTTCTCACTCTTATACATTTTTGTTGGCTTTATGCAGTGAAATGGAGTATTATTGAACCTTGAAAGGATGGAACCTAGTGACCTAATGAGACCTTGAATGAGCAGACTCCAAGTGGACTTGAATGACCCAAAACATGATGAAATGAGCCTTTATGGTCAATGTATGCTCAATAGGACACATAAAAGTGGGCCAACAAAAATTGATTTTTGAGAGAGAGAGTAGGGATTTTGACAATAGGGCTACCATCAGTGAGTAAATTTTTAAATGAGGACCTAGGTGGAATGACAAAAATTTCAGAATGGGACCATAATATGAGATAAAAGAGGAGTTTTGATCATTGATGGTAGTATGAAAATACTGACACTAACATCGACCTTATTGGGGATGGCTGCTCCTTGGAGGTATCAAGAACACTGTAGATCAAGTGCCTAACCATGTGGGCCAATATGATCAAAAACTTATACTGAAATGCATGACTGACTTATGACAACTCAAATGACACAAATTGACTCAAAACTGACTTAATTGATGACTGAACATTGAAAATGGCAGAAAATCAGTGAAGCTCCATGGCCTTCACTTCGAGCTCTAAACTTCAGTGACTCTCTACTTCACACTTGCAAAAAATTAAACTATTATGTACAATGAAGCCGGGACAATTTAGAAAAGATAGTGCTTAAGGAGCCTACCATTGACTGGTCCTCCTAAGCATGGTTCTCCATTCATCTCATCCAATAAAAAAGCATTTTGTCCTCGGAAAGCTGAAATCTGATAAGGGCCTTTCCACAGATTTTCGAATTTACCATGCTTACCCTTGTCTTGGTTTCTGGCATCCCAACGAAGCACCACATCTCCAATTTTCAAATCATCCTCTGTTTTCCGGTCATAGATTCTCTTTATCCTCTCATGAAGCTTAGAGGTTACTGAAACACCTCATCCCATGTCTGCTGAAGGTGAATCTTTTGATTGATCCAATGCTGAATATCATTCTCTTCACTTCCTGCTTCTTGTAACAATTTCATGACCGAGACTACTAATGATGAAGGGAAAACAATATCTATTCCATACACAATTTGAAAAGGAGAAAGTCCAAGAGATTTCTTACTACTCACCCGATTTTCCCATAATGCATTGATCAACGTTTTGTGCCAATTATTTTTGTTGGCCTCTAACATTTTCTTGATGATGTTGATTAAGTATTTATCAGAGGACTCGGCCAAACCATTTCATTGTGGATAGTATGCTATAGAATGTCCCAACTTAATGTTGTATTTTTCACAAAACTCAATCATCTTTTAGACTTGAATGCTGCCGTTTTGTCTGTGATAATCTTATTAGGACAACCAAAACGGGACAGGTTATTAGTTTCTAAAAACTGAATGATAACTGAATTTGTTGCTTGCTTGGTTGGAATTGCTTTGATCCACTTAGTAAAGTAGTCTGTAGCTGTCAATATCCACTTGTGTTGTGCAGATGATGATGGGTTAATCTCGCCTTTGAAATCTAGGCCCCATTGCTGAAATGGTGCGTGAACTGATATAGTTTGTAGAGGCAAAGGAAGAAGTTTTCTTTTACCTTAGAAAACTTGGCAGTCATGAAAACTCATCACTGCCTTGTAGATATATGCAAAAAGTGTAGGCCAATAGTAACCTGCTCTCAGTACTTTGTTGGCTATGGTCTTCCAGTACAAATGGCCCCCAAAATCTCCTTTGTGGAAGTAATTTATTACTTCTTTAGACTCATCTTCGGTCAAACAGTTCAGCAACACACCTCCAGGATCCTTCCAATAAAGTGCGCTGTCCATAATACAATATTTTGAAGCCTTCAACTTCAAAGACCTGCTCTTAGCCTTAGACATCCCTGGGGGGGGATTTAGATGTTGCAAAGCATAAATAATGTCAGAATATCGTGGAGATGATATATAGATATAAGATACTTGAATGTGATCTACTTCTTCTTGATTGTTAGACAATGCTGCTACAAGGTTGATATCTAGAGCATGGAGATTTGACTCAGCCATGAGTTTGGCTAAGCCTTGAACCTTGATAAGCTTGGTAGGCTTGATCTCAAGATCATATTCTAATAATGCTACTATCCATCTACCTCTTCTACCTTCAGGGTCATTTTGCACAAGAACTTCTTTTACTGCTACATTAGGCACACAAGCAAGAGTATGGGAATGTAAAATGTAAACTCTAAAATATTTCACCACCTTTACCAAAGCCAATGCCTATTTCTCAATGATTTTGTACTTAAGGGCTACATCCTTGATGTTGCGACTGAAAAATGCTATTGGCAGCTCAGTTTTATCCCTTTTCTGAATTAATACTGCTGCCATGTGATGCTCAGAAGCAAAAGAGAATATAATAAAATCATTGGAGTAATCGGGACTGATTAAAATAGGGGCAGTGGTTAAGACAAGCTTTACCACATGAAAGGACTTGCGGGTTTCTTTGGACCACTTGACATCACTATCCTTTTTCAACATATTGGTCATTTCTCTAAGTGTTCAGCCAAATTAGGAATAAATCTGCATAAGAAATTCATCTTACCATTGAATTCTTGGATTTCTTTCTTGCTGCGAGGGAAATCAATTTGTTGAATGGCTTCTATTGGTGAAGGGTCAATCTAGATGTCATCCTTCGAGATGATGTGGCCAAGAAGTTTGCCTTCCTCGATAGCAAACAAACTTTTCTTCAGATTGAGAGAGATTCTAAAATTTCTACATTTTTGAAAAATGACTCTTAAATGATGCAGATGTTCATCATCTGAATGTGAAATAATGGTTACATCATCTAAGTATACAACCAAGAAAAATTCTTTTTCATTGGAAAAGGCTATGTCCATGGCATGCTAAAAAGTGGCCCCTGCATTTTTGAAACCGAATGGCATTTTTGCATATTTGAATGTGCCCCAAGGTGTGGTGAATGTTGTCTTGTCCTGATCATCTTCATGCACTAAGATTTGATTGTAATCGGAGTAGCCATCCAAAAGTGACAGCTGGGAAGTGCCAACAACTCTCTGAAGGATATGATCCATTTTTAGGAGTGGATAATTATCTTTCAGAGATACTTTGTTCAAGTTTCTGAAGTCTATGCAGAGCCTTATTTCCCCGGCCTTCTTTCTCACCGGAACTAGATTTGATATCCAATTGGAAAATTTGATAGGAACAATGATGCCTGCCTTGAAAAGTGTGTTAACTTCTTTCTCTATGGATGGCAACAGTCTTGGGTTAATCCTTCTTAGCTTTTTTCTGAAGGGCTTTTGATTGGGCTTGATTGGGATGGTATGCTGAATTAGTTTCTTATCATACTCCTTCAAGTCTGCATAATCCCATGCGAAAACATCAGAAAAGTCAGAAAATAAATGAATATATTTCTCTTTTACCTCGGGAGATAATGATTTGGATAGATTGATCATTTTTGGTTTGTCTACTATTCCGATGTTCACGTCTTCAACACCTTTCTTTGTAGGAACCAATGTAGGCTTCCTTGCTACATCATCCTGATCAAACAATTCTTCTAAAGGTATAAGACCTTTCGAAATATTGTTATCCTTCAGCTGTAGTATATCAACTTGATCTGCCTCAATGACTTGATCATCTTTGTCATAAACTTCATCCATAGAACAATTATCAAACTCTCCTTCACTCTGAAGAAAGTTATTCACCTCTCTGTCATCCCAGAATACTTACCAATATCGCAGTTTTTTAGGAACAGAGGGTCGATGCTTTACATGAATCTCAAATTTCTTGTTTGAAAAAATGGGTATTTTGAAATTGCTTACAACTGTAGCTAATGAATCTGCCATAAGATTCCGACTCCTCAGTACAATTGAAAGTGTATATTTAGGAAACATCCTCAAAATATATAAAACAAAATTTCTATATTATTTCATTCGTGGATGGTGAGCTTGATATTCACCTTTAACTTGCTTGATCACAAGTTCTGAATCACCATACACAAATTTTTTTCATGCACCCAATCTTTTCAAGATCTTTAAACTTGTGATCAGCACTTCATACTCCGCCTCATTGTTAGTGTAATCGAAAGCTAACTTGTATGAGCATAATCTAACATTATAAGGGAGATCACCTTGCTGTTGATGTGGACATCGAATCCAAATGCCAATACCTGCTCCATATTTCCCAAGAACACCATCAAAGTCCATGGTCCAATGGCCATGCTCCTCTTCCAAAGGCTGTAAATCTTGTTTCTGATTTGGCTCAATTTTTTGAACTTTGTCTTCATGGTTTGTGAATTTTCCATTACCTTCTTTGATGGCTGTTCAGAGCCTTTCTCTGCCTTTTCCAATGGTTATTTAGATGAATTTGGCAACTTTTCTTTTTCCTGATCTAATAATGTCGTTATGCAATTGGAAATTTCCGGTACATCTTTAATTTCCACAAGCTGACTATCTATATCATTCATTCCACTATCATTATATAAAATAAATGACTCTAAATTTGTATGTACAACATTTATAGGATGATTATTGGGCTTCTCCTTGCTAGTTATCATGAATTTCATTTTGGTTTCTTGGTACAATTTCCTCAATTGCCCGAAAACTGGAATAATGGCATAGGAGAAGTCTAACTACAATGTGCCTCTTAGTTTCGCTCCCCAACACCTTGATAATAACATACCAAACCATGGTGGTATATCAGCTACCACCACATCCATTAAGACATTCTTTGCCGGGATTTGGTCGAGGGATACTACTAATTTTTTTATTAGATCAAGACAATGAACCTTACCGGAATCAAAATAATACAAGTCATGGTATTCACGAGTTGTCTAGACCCAACTTTTCCATGATGGACTTGGGCATTAAATTATGGGAGACTCTGGAGTCAAGCATGGAGTTATGAAGAATGTACTGATGGATTCTTAAACTTAGGTAAAATGGAGGAACCTCACTATCTTCTGACTGACCATCTATGGTTGGACCAAAAATCAATATAGGCTGGTCATCTTCAACATTAACCATGTTGGAAATAGGCTCAACATTCAACATTTTAACTATATCAGACTTGTAATGACTATTTTTGACAAGTTCAGTACGAGGGATTGACACTTTCAACTTTGAGATTTTAGTTTCTAAATTGAATGAGCTAGATTTGTCTACCTATTTTTGGATGATGTCTCTTTTCTCAGGCAGATCTCTTGGTGTCTGATCCTTTTTCTGACTGTCATGATCCTTATTTGGAATTCTTGTAAATGGCTGATTTACTTTTCTTTGGTTAGCTGCTACCAACTCTTTGCCTTTACTTTGATTTCCTTGAGGAATTGTCTTCGGTTGAGTATCCTTCTGTTGCGATGTCCTTTTTTGAATGGGAGTGATCGGGACATTTATTTTTCTCAAGGAATATTTATTCTGCTGAGAGCTAAGTGCATTCAAGTATCCTCCTTGTAAATCATATGATTGGGTTTCCAATGTATAGTCATTTACCA
The DNA here is from genome assembly GCA_000404065.3 of Pinus taeda. NCBI lineage: Eukaryota > Viridiplantae > Streptophyta > Pinopsida > Pinales > Pinaceae > Pinus > Pinus taeda. Next base: position 25,927 of record APFE031495275.1, read on the forward strand.
GTATGTAATCTTTGTCTTTGGTTTCCTCTGTCTTCTCGACATACTTCTCATTTTCAGTCAAGAAAATGGGATGGTAATCTTCCCTAAAGAAGTGGCTTTCATTGACAATCAGGTCTGTTTCATCATCAAATTCTCCTTGAGCATAATTCTGCTGCAAGGGTGTCCGAATTGGCTGCTGAGATGTTGATGCTTCAGAAGCTTTTTGCTCTCTTTGTTTTATCCTGTACTAAGGTTGCTGCTGGTTTATGAAGTTCAGATGTATAACTTGTGGCTCTTGAGGTCTATCTGAATTTATCATCCAGTCGACCATCCTATCCATGGTTTTGATCAGTGCATCTAGTTTGAGATTGGTGGAAGAAGAGGGTTCTTCTTTGATTGTTACTTTCTTCTCTGGTTTCTCATGTTTCAACTAAGACTTTTTAATCATCAAGTTTTCTTCCACATTCATTGCATTATTTTGCATTTATTCTAGAGTGGCAGGGTCTCTTTCCCGTAGTTGATAAGCCATCTCCAGATCAAAATCATCTGGATAATGTTGAAGCACCAAATCAAGTGGAGGTTTCATGTTATCTGGAATGGAATTGTAAATATGATTGAACCTTATAGTAAATTCCTAAACTGTCTCATTAGGATTCCTTTTCAATGTATTGTATTCTGCCAAGATCTGCAATGGATTCTTCTTTTCCCACCACCTGGATAAGAACAACTCATTTAACCTATGATGAGTATCAATGGAGCTCGCTGCCAAACGACGAAACCATTGTTTCACTTCTCTAGAAAAACTTTGAGCCATTAGTCTCATTTTGGCATTGTCATCATCAACCTCCTCTAAGTCAATGAAATCAACCATCTTGTCAATATGTTGTTGTGCTGTGACTCATAGGCTACCATAAAAAATAGGAAGTCTTTGGCCATAGGTCTAAGGTAAAGCTGCCAATTGATCAAGTAATACTAAGGGATCAAAACAATACAAGGATTACAATGGGTTGAGTTGGCTGGGATGAAAATGGAGGTGCGGATACGGTTGTTTTTGGAGGTGCAGTAGAGGGGATGGTAGAAGATAAGCTTTCAAGTTGATACTGAATATAGGCTTTTTCTGCAATAATTTGTAATTGATCAGCTAGGCTTTGAAGTTTCTCAAAATTAGACCAAACCTCGTGCTCAAGTTTTGAAGACTGAGAAGTAGCAGAAGGTTGATTAAACAAAGATGTCGAGGTGTGTAAGTATGAATCAAACTTAATGAGATCAAACACTTCCTTTGTAAGACAGGACATAGACTTCGAACGAAATAGGGATAGCTCAAATTTAATGTCAAAAGGAATATCCTCAATACTAAGTATCTGATCTGGAAAGGAAGTGGTCCTTTCCAGCGTTGTGCTTTCAGTCTCAGGGAAAGGGACTTTAGGTTTTCTTAATAATCTTAGGAGAAGGAGGGTTCAGGACAGGATTTGAACTGGTATATCTTTTCGGAGCTAGAATCTTAACATAGTCAAAGACTATGCAAGGCAAAAGAATTTCAGTGTTGAGGGAAACAAAGAAAGCTTAAAACTTCACCATCGGGGAATTTATTTCAATAGAAAATTTTAACAAGTAGAGATCAAGAGCTTACCAATGGAATGAGGTTTGATTTGAACTTGTGATTTGTAACCTTTTTCACTTTTGAACAAGCTCTGAATATCTTTGATTGAATCAGCTGGATCAGGATGCGGAATTTTGTCTTGTTTTTCTCTTTGAAAGCCAACTCTACACTCTTGACATTGCAATTATGGGATCAACCTTTATGAAAATTAGTCCCATCATCCAGAGGACCAAATTCCAATGAAAACTAGTAGTACACCTAGGGAAAATGAACCTTTCGTCCTTGGCAACGACGCCAATATGTTATCACTCCTCCGGATCTCGGAGGCTGAGGAAGAGTCCAACTTAGGGAACCACAAACCAACCTTTTGAATTGGTAGCTAGCCCTACCAAACCAGGGAGGGATCTCTCCAAAGGATCACAACCCAAAAGGGCTAGATGAATTAGGTTTTTAGGCTAGATATAGTAGCTCAGGGTTTTGAATTGATTTGATTGGGGTAGTCATTGGATGGGTGAATTAGGTCAGAGAGTGAACTAGGTCAAGGCAAAAGAGAATCAAAATTGCAGATATCTAATGGGGTAAGGTAGGCAAGTAATTTAACACTTCGTAGTATATTGATGAAATGGTTTAGACTGACGAGGTGCTAAAAAGAGCATGGAAATCATGAATTCTTTTTAAATTGAATAAATGAAACAAATCATGATGATTTTCCCAAAACAGAGCATAGAAGATGTGTTCAGCTTATCACACCTTGAAAATCAAACATATTTAGAAGTGAAATGGATCATGGAAGATAAAAAACATTCACACACATGTAATTGAAGAAGAAACAATATCAAAATACCATGCCACTAGAATCCCACCAAAATAGCTGCAACTCATCCAATATATTCCATGCCAAAGTCTAAAACACTAGTACAACATCCAATGGAGTCCAATCTCTTCCAAGAGTGAAGAAAGGGTAGATATAGACATCAAAACTCACTCCTCCCAACATCAGGGGTCGAACCCATGAGAATGTGAGAAATTCCACCAAAATTTAAACTGATAGCTAGAGTGTAGGGTGGTCAAAGTGACTCACCCGTAATTACATTGCAACTCATTCATCTAACCTGATGAAGACTATTAACCTAATGTATTTACCCCTAGGTAATAGTAAAATACCATAATTACATCAATAATATCAATTAAATCAGTAAAATATTGATCTCCCATAGGTAAAAATCAAATCTGGAGAAGAACAGCGAAAAATTAGGCCAACTGTCAAGTGCGCAGCACCTGTGTCAAACACGCAGTGCTGCCTTCAGACCCACTTTTGCCTGCCTTCCCAGTGTCCAAATTGAGCCCAAGATATCTCATTGGAAATATTATCAAATATAGTTTCCAAATCTGCCTTTAGTTTTCAAAATGGGATTGATGTGACCCTCCAAAACTCCATTCTCCCAAGATTGGTCAAGTGCACAGCGCCTAGTTTAAAAAGAGGGCAGAAACATGATTTTGGGTGTTTTTTTCCCTTTTCACCTACCATTTTTGCATTCCAAGGATGGAAACATGGGTTTCCTAGATGTCTTGGTCATTCTGCATCCATTGGTGGCTTCCATTCGTCAAAAAAGTGTCCCAAAAAAGTGCAGCACTGCGCATTTGACCATGTAGCTGATATTTAAATTGCTTAAAAAACACAGAAAACATATCTTTTCCAGAATATGCTAAGGGACTTAAAAATTGTTTAAGGAGTTGAGGTTTGGTGTAGCTAGGTTTGGAGTGAAGCCTCTGCAAGTATGTTAAGCTTTTCCTTCTCCTTTTGGTGATTTAGGGCTTCAATTCTTTCCTTTGCAGCTTTGAGTTTTGCCCTGGCAATCTTTTTGTTGGCATAGTGTTTTGCCATCTTCTTCTAAATTTTATTTTGCTGGTTAGCTTTGTCTAGGAGTTTCTATAGATGTTGATTGACCTTATCAAGCCAATGCTCCCAGTTTTCATTGACCAAGATGGAAAATTGCTCATTCCATGTGAGATGATTAGCAAGTTGAGCCTCCTTTTGTTTCTCTAGTTCTAGAGCTCTTTTCAGCCCTCTAGTTCTAGGTCTTTTTATAGTTTCTTGCTATTTTTCAGATTCATCATACCTGTCATAGGCCTCTTCTAGCAATGCCTTGGCTTTCATTGCTTCCCTCTCTTCCTTGATAAGCTTAAATTTCGTGACCTCATGTTTGGCCTCAAGCTGCTTATTTTCCTACTCATAATATGAGATGATGTATTTTTCCCTCTGCAGATTGATCTAGAGCAACATGATGAGTGCATCTTTTTCTTTGATGACAATGCTTGTACTCTCATTGTCATCATGCTCACCTAGGTCAACCAAGTCAAAATCCTACTCTGTCTCATGGAGGTCTTCCTCCTCATGCTGAATATCTGTCTCTTTTCCTTGCCTTTCTGTACCTGCTTTGCTGATGAAGAAGGCAAGGTCCCTACCACAATTTGTGGGGCAAACACCTGCTTGTGGCCTCTGTGATAAATGTGTGTAAAAATGCCCAAATCAGCCTCTTTGGGTTTGATGACCACAACCTATCCAATCTGTTCCAACTCTCTGATTTCATCTATGTTAGGTGAATGGATATGCTCATGAAATGGTGATGATGGAGGTGATGGTGAAGGTGACTGATTAGATGAGGATGAATGATCTATGGGTTGAAATGGAGGAATGGAGGTGGAAGGGTGAGATGATGAAGGGATACTTTAAACATTCTGAGTAGATGAATCAATAAATATGGGATTGGCTATGAAGGTACTCCATGCAATGTTGAGATCTTTGAGATGATGAAGGACTATGATTTTAATGAGGGAATGATGAAAAAGACTATTCATTTGATCTTTATACTCTCTTTTCTGGGCAATGTAGGCCATCTTATCAATGCTCTGGAAGAGATAATAAGGTATGTTGAGCATCTTAACCCTTGTGAAATGCATGAGTAGCCGAATATGATAGGTATACAGTTTGGAAAACCTTCCTTCACAAGTAAAGTATCTCATGATGATTTTCATCATGGGAACATTTCTATCCAGAAGGTAAGAGAAAGGAAACAACCTCTTTCTATCATGTATGTATCTAGGTTTAATATAGGGCTCATAATAATGTCTCTCCAAATCACCTTATTTAAACCATTTCTCCCTAATGGTAGCTGATATAATGGCAGTAGATAAAGTAAAAGTGACACCTGCTAAAGTGACTTGGTTGTCTTGGAGTTTAGATATGAAGATCCTAGTCAACATAGGATGGTGCTGGATTGCCTGAACTTGCTCACAAAAATCATAAAAACCTAGATATTTGAAGGATGTCACAATTATAGGAGATGCCGAGATTTCCTTGAGATCCGTGGGCTCAAATCTAAGTATCTTGCCTCTGTGTGTTTTCTTGACCTCTATTTCTTCTCCCGCTATTTCTTCTTCCTCACTGTATGGTTTATATTCCTCTTTTGCCATAATGTTGTAATATCAAACCCTAGGGAGGTATAAGGTAGTTGGAATGTGGTTTTTTGGGAATAGGAAATGGGGAAGGGGAAATATGAATGAGATGGGTGAAGGGATGTATGTAATGGAGGAGGATATGGGGTATATGATAGATTTTTTGGGATGGGAGAAATTATTTGCAATATAGGGGTTTAGGAGCCTAGGTAATTATAACACCTAGGACTTAGGGTTTAGATACAAAGGTTTAGAGAGTATTTGGGATAAAAGGGTTTAGGGAAAAGGGAAGTGTAGGGGGTGTATGAGAGTGTAGGGGAGTTACGATTTAGGAATTGAGGGTGCAAGGGTAGTTTTTAGGGAGATACTAGGGTTTATATGTGAGAATAAAACCAAATATTCAACAAACCTTCAAAACACTTTGGGAATGTCTCTATGGGGGAAAAACATGTGATTTGCAATGGTTACTTACTTGTAAGAGGTCGAATGCACTTTGGTGGAGCTAAGGAGGCGATTTTAGTTCTCTTGGACAAATAGACAATGCTTATGGGGAGTGCATAGCGCCTCTAGAAAGTGTGCAACACCCATGGAAAACGTGCAGCGCCAGGTAAACGCACAACACCTGAAGAGAATGCACAATGCCAGAAGAGAACGAACAACACTTGCTTTGTTTTGCTGGTTTTCACCTAGAATTGTGAAAAAAATGGTCTCTTGGTGTTTGCTAAAGGAATGACAAGAGGCGAATGTAGTTGATTTAAATGCTAGGAGGACCTTTATACTCAAATGAATTCAATCCTTTAGTTTCAACACCCACTTTCTAATGTTTCATTTCTCCTTTTGAAGTGCTTGCTAATTTCCCTTTACTCTCTGATTTTCTTTTTGCAGGTTAATGATGTATGGAGTTTTGGCATTCTTCACATTTTAATTGGCTTTGGATGAAGTTGGCACATAGTTATTTGAGTTGACAACTTTACGAATAGTAACTTATTACATTTAATGAACATAAAATTACATAAATTAGAAAAAATATTACATCTTCTTTTTGAAATAAAATTACTCTCTAAAATAAGCGCTGATACTTGGAATTAAAATTGGAACTTGGGCAAACATAGTCACACATTTACCAATCCTTTTTAGATGACAAAATGATATTATATTTCTCACTCTTATACTTTGTTGCTGGCTTTATGCAGTGAAATGGAGTATTTTTGAACCTTGAAAGAATGGAACCTAGTGACCCAGTGGGACCTTGAATGAGCAGACTCTAAGTGGACTTGACTAACCCAAAACATGATGAAATGAGCCTTTATGGTCATTGTATGCTCAGTAGGACACATAAAGGTGGGCCAACAAAAATTGATTTTTGAGAGAGATATTAGGACTTTTGGCAATAGGGCTACCATCAGTGAGTAAATTTTTAAATGAGGACCTAGGTGGAATGACAAAAAATTCAGAACGGGACCCTAATATGAGATAAAAGAGGAGTTTTGATCACTGATGACAGTATGCAAATACTGACACTAATAGCTTCACCAAGGCATTTGTGGTGGTGTATTTAGATGGCATCTTTATCTTCAACCAGAGTTGGGATGAGCACCTCCACCATATTCGACATGTCCTCCAAACCTTGCGACAACACAAGGTGTGTGCTAACTTGGAGAAATGCACCTTTGGCTTGACCGAGATTCAATATATGGGGTACATAATTGATGAGCAGGGTGTACATGTGGACCCATCCAAGATACAAGTCATTCGAGATTGGCTAACTCGAACCACTCTAACAGAGCTCTGCAACGTTTTGGGTTTTCCCAACTTAGACCGTAGGTTTGTGTTGAGGTTCTCTCATATCACTTGGCCTTTAAGTCAAGTCGCCAAGGGCGGAGAAAAAGAAAATATTTTTGGTATGAAACCCAACAACAAGCGTTCTGCGAGTTGAAGAATCACCTCTGTTCTGTACCAGTGCTCACATTACTAGACTTGCAACAACCATTTGAGTTTGATACAAATGCCTTTAAGTATGCTATTGGTGTGGTTCTTACTCAGCATGGGCATCCAGTGGCTTACCACATTGAGACACTTTTAGACACAGTCTGAAAGTACCCCACTTACGATAAATAAATGTATTCCATTATGCAGGCTTTCCATCACTCGAAGCATTACATTATGGAGAAGGAAACAATCATCCACACAGACCATTGACCTCTACAAATCATACAGACACAAATGGTCCACTACCTGCAACAATTCCATTTGAACATTAAGTATAAGAAGGGAAACACCAATAATGTCACTGATTGCCACAACCGACCACCGGTCATGGCACCGATCACTTTGCTCAACTCCTGTGGGCACGAGACATTGAGGTGGTCGCACCTTTATAGGAGTGTTCTAGAATTCGACAGCACATACCAGACACTCCTGGAAGGGAAGCAAGTGGAAAAACTTCACCTTCATGATGCACTGTTATGTGACCTGGGATACATATGTGTTCCTTCAAAATAGTGTGCCAAGATGATTTGGGAGGCACACTACAGTTGGGTCGCTGGACATTTCAGAGTAGAGAAAAGAGTGGTGATATCGCAGAAATATTTGTATTGGCTGAAACTTCGTCATGATGTTGGGAAGTACATTAGATCATGCTTCGCCTGCATCATTGCCAAACCAACCATCAAGAAGCAAGACCTGTATACTCCTCTACCTACTCATAGTCGGCCTTGGGAATTTGTCTCCATGGATTACATGTCGGGCCTTCCTTCTACTAAGCACAACAACAATTGCATTTTCGTGGTCCTTGACAAATTCTCTTAGATCGCCATCATGGCGGCCTGCAAGAAGAGTGTCACAATAGAGGCCACTTCTAAGCTCTTCTTTGAGTGAGTGTGGGTACAATTTGGGATCCCACAGTCCATTGTCTCAGATCGGGACAAGAAATTCCTGAGTGAATTTTGGTCAAGTCTTTGATAGATGCTGGATGAAAAAGTTACTAAGTGTTGGGCAGCGGATCCCCCTATAGTGGATTTCTGGGGCTTGTAGCTCGAAGTTTTGGGTCAATGTAATGTAAAGACCCCGCAAAATGTGGGCATGGAGTGCGAGAGTCTACGGTAGTCTGCCCTAAAATATTGTAATTTAATATTGAATGTGTCGGCCTACCCATGGTCCACAGACCATGGGAATGTATAAATAGAGCGAGGCTCTAAGTGTAGAGGTCAGTGCTTGCTAGTTTTGATCTTAAGTGTTATGGGTTTTTGATTAAGGAATTCACTCTGAGTCTGTAAGTCCGAGTCGTGGTTTGTAATAGTGAGCGGAGGCTCTACAACTGTGTGCGTAGAGGCTTGGTAGAGTGCGCAACTGTGTGCACTGACCCCTGCAACTGAGTGCGCAGGGCAGAGTTGAGGTTGTAACAGAACAAACGTTTAATAAAAGATAAGTTGACTCTAAAAGTATTGTGCATCTGCTCGTAGATCTGTGTGTTTATGCTTCTGTTATATTCTATTGCATCTCTTTACAGTTTATGTTTGCACGCACTCATTATGAATATTGAATGATTGATAAAGACTCCTAGGCCCACAAAATTAAGTCAGATCTATAATAATAACATAGTAAGGGTAAGGGATCTAAACAATGCCCCTTCGCGCTCGGTACAAGAGCTACACGAAGGTCGAACAACTGCGCAGCATAGTACAAGCGCGCCAGATCAGTTTGTGAACTTCCCAAACCTCATCAAGACATCCCTAGGGTGTGGAAACCTGGTTCCAACACCCTCCCATACTACCTCGGGTGAGACCTCAGTCCACGCTTCACGGACTATTGCCGAAAGGGCTGATAGTGCAGGATTTGTTTGGCTAAATCACTTCCGAACCTGTGTTAGGCCCCAACAAGCCAACAAATGGTTCCATTGTTGGGATCGGGATCTGCTTAAGCGATGTCTAATCTCGGAACACTGGAACCCCACAAAGAAGGAGATTGGAAAGTGGTTGGATCAAAAGCTTCATGAGTTCGTGGTATAGGAAAACAGAACTCCACAGATATTTGAGAAGAGATGGCTAGATCGCTACATATATACAAAATTCCAGGAGATCTTCTTCACACCCTTCTCTTCTAAGCTATATTATTGGATCGCGAGGTTAGTCGACAGCCAAGGAAGGTATAAGCTTGATCAAACGATAGTGTGGACTCCGGAGTTAGTGTGCATACTAGAGGCATTAGAAGATAAGATTGCATGGGCCGTGGACCATTGGCTTGACCTGATAATAGGGGGATTTATCACTGAGTTTGCGATAGATATGATTGTGAGCTATAGCAAAGCAAAACGACGTTTTCTCAAGGGACCGTGAGGTAGGTACATCAAATCCCTAAACACCTAGATTTGTTGGGTGTGGAGCCTGATTATCTTCTGTATTCAAAGGTTTCAACCAGATGTATACCCTAGGAAGATTGTACACCCCTCCATGTGGGGGGGAATTGTCCCCCTAATCTCCCTTGGCTTGGGGTCTGGGGGCAGTGCCCCCAAGGCTAAAAAAATATGTAAAATTCCCTTGTAAAAGTATTGTAATTTCTAGTCAATCTGGGCCGTTCATTAGGCGGATGATCTGACGGTAGAAGTTATGTTTAATTTAGGGTTTTTTGCCATGGAAGGAAACCCCTCGCTATATATGAGGGAATTGTATTGCGTCTATGTATATCTGTATTCTGAGTGAGGAAGAGAGAGGAGATTGAGAGTGAATAGGGAGTTACAGCGGATTTGCTGTAGGTTGTATCTCTTCAGTTTGCTAGATAATATAAAAAGAAGGACTGACTGTTTCTTCGTGGACATAGCCCAAACTGGGTGAGCCACGTATATATGTGTCTCTCTTGTTTTATGCATTTTCTGTGTTTATATTTCTGCAATATTTTATATGTTCCATTGCTCTATAATATATAATTTTATAACAACTAGTATCAGAGCCGAAGGTCTATTTGGCTGATAAACTCGCAGGAGAGAAGGGTTCCTGGTTCGAGTGGGAGCAATGGCGGAAGATGGTAGGTTTAGGGTCGAAAAATTCAACGACCAAAAACACCAGCTGTGGAAGATGCATACGGAAGATTATCTGTATCAGAGAGATCTGTACCTACCATTGAGCGGAAAGACAAAGAAGCCGACGAGTATGACAGACACTGAATGGAATATTCTCAATAGAAAGGCACTTGGAACAATACGGTTGTGCCTAGCGGCGTCGGTAGCATTTAATATTTCAATGGAAACGATAACAGAGGGTTTAATGTCGACATTAGCCAAACTATATGAAAAACCCTCGGCCTCAAATAAGGTATTTCTTGTGAAGGGTTTATCTAATATGAAGATGTCAGAAGGTGGATCTGTTGCAGACAATTTAAATGATTTTAATATAGTTACAAGTCAGTTAAGTTTTGTAGGGGTAAATTTTGATGATGAAGTTAGGGCTCTGTTATTTCTGTGCTCATTGCCAGAAAGTTGGAATGGTTTAGTTATAGCCATTAGTAACTTTGTCTCTGGATCTAGTACTTTAAAGTTTGATGATGTTGTCGGTGCAATCCTTAGCAAGGAAATGCTATGAAAAAGCTCCGGTGAGATATCAGATAATGCTTTGACTGCTGAGACTAGGGGAAGAAAAATGGAAAGAGGAAAGAGCCCAGGATATCGTAGTAAGTCAAGAAAAGGTAGATCCAAGTCCAGATCAGAGATAGTGTGCTAGAAATGCGGGAAGAAAGGACACCTGAAGAAAGATTGCAAGTCTCGAAAGGGAAAAGAAGGAGACGCACAACAAGAAACTAATCATGAAGCGAATGTAACATGTGATGTGTTGCAAGATGCTTTGATTCTTTCATTAGAAAATATTATTGATGTTTGGGTGGTAGATTCAGGGGCCTCATTGCATGCCACACTTGATAAGAAACATTTTCATGCTTGTGTTCAAGGAGATTTTGGACAGGTTCGATTGGGTGATGATAAACCTTGTAAAATCGTTGGAATGGGTACAGTTTTCATAAAACGAAATCAATGGCTATTGAAGGAGGTAAGGCATGTTCCAGATCTGAAGAAAAATTTGATTTCAACAGGGCAGTTGGGAGGTGAAGGTTGCATAACTACTTTCATAGATAAAACCTAGAAGGCCACTAAAGGATCCCTGGTAATAGCAAAAGGAGAAAATGTTGGTACATTGTATTTATGCAATGGTATTTCTAATTCTGTTAATCCTTTAAACTCTATAGGAGAAGATACGACATTGTGGCATCATAGGCTCAGGCACATGAGTGAGAAGGGGATGCATATTCTTCACTCAAGAAATTTGTTTCGAGGTTTGAAGCATGTTGATTTAAAATTATGTGAGAATTGTGTTTATGGAAAACAGAAGAGAGTCAGATTCCTGAGAGTTGGGAAAGAAAACAAGAGCGAAAAATTAGAGCTTGTGCATACAGATGTATGGGGACCTGCTCAGGTATCATCTCTTGGTGGCTCTCATTATTATGTTACTTTTATTGATGATGCAACTAGAAAAACCTGGATTTATTGTATTCGAAATAAATCTGATGTATTTGATACTTTCAAGAAATGGAAAGCTTTGGCTGAAAATGAGACAGGAAAAAGGTTGAAGTGTCTCAGATCAGACAATGGAGGTGAATATTGCAGCAAAGAGTTTGATAGGTACTATTCTGAGAATGGAATTCACAGAGAGAAGATAGATCCAGGAACACCACAAGAAAATGGTGTGTCAGAAAGGATGAACAGGACAATCATGGAGCGTGCAAGGTGCATGAGATTGCATGCAGGATTGCCTTTACAATTTTGGATCGATGCTGTAGATACTGCTGTTTATCTAATAAACAGAGGGCCTTCAAGTTCTTTGGATGGTGGTATTCTAGAGGAGGCATGGACAGGTAAAAAGGTAAACTACTCTTGTTTAAAGACTTTTGATTGTGAAGCCTTTGTCCACATTAATAAAGAAAATAGAACAAAGCTTGAGGAAAAATCAAAGAAATGTACCTTTATTGGATATGGTGTTAATGGTTTTGGTTATCACTTTTATGATTATGAAAAACATAAAATCATTAGGAGCAGAGATGTCATATTCAATGAAAAGGTTTTGTATAAGGATCAACTGCAGGAAAAGAAACAGGAAAAAGAAAATAGAGAATACACAGTGCTTAACGATATCACAGGAAAAGTGATGGTGCCTGAAAATCATGATGATCAACAACCAAAACAACAACCACAATAGCAACAAACACCTCAAACACCTGAAAGTGGTGTTAGAAGATCTACCGGGATAAGTAGACCCCCTGAATGATACTCTCCTTCATTATATTATGTATTGTTCACTGATTCTAGTGAACCAGAATGTTATGAAGAAGCAGTGCAGGTAGAAACTAGGAAGAAGTGGGAGCAAGCCATGAAAGAAGAGATGGAATCCTTAGCACATAACTAGACTTGGGACTTAGTCAGGTTGCCTACAAGTAAAATAGCATTGTAGAATAAATGGGTTTACAAGTTGAAGGAAGAAGATGGAGGTAGAAAAAGGTACAAAGCTAGACTTGTGGTGAAGGGGTTTGCACAAAAGAAAGGTATTGATTTTGATGAAATATTTTCTCCTGTTGATAAAATGACTTCAATCGGAACTATTTTAAGTCTAGTAGCAGTTGAAGATTTGCATCTTGAGCAGTTAGATGTAAAGACAACCTTTCTCCATGGGGATTTGGAGGAAGAGATATATATGCAACATCCACAAGGATATGAAGTAAAAGGGAAGGAGAAACTATTTTGCAGGTTGAAGAAGAGCTTGTATGGCTTAAAACAGGCTCCAAGGTAGTGGTATCTAAAATTTTACAGGTGTATGTCTAAACAAGGTTATACTAGATGTCACTCTGATCATTGTGTTTATCTCAAAAGGCAAAATGATGGCAGCTATATTATATTGTTATTGTATGTAGATGACATGCTTGTTGCAGGTTCTACATGTAGAAATAAATTGGCTAAAAAGGAAATTGGCAAACTCATTGCAATGAAGGATTTGGGTGCTCAAAACAAATCCTTGGTATGAGAATAACTAGAGACAGGAAGAATCGCAAATTAACATTGTCTCAAAGTGAGTACATAGGAAAGGTGTTGAAAATGTTTAATATGCAGAATGGAAAACCAGTTAGTATACCTTTGGCTAGCCATTTCAAATTAAGTAAGGAGATGTGCCCAAAGACCCAAGAAGACATGGATTATATGTCTAAAGTTCCATATGTGTCAGCAGTTGGAAGCTTAATGTATGCAATGGTCTACACAAGGCCTGATATTGCACATGTAGTGGGAGTTGTAAGCAGGTACATGAACAATCCGGGAAAAGAACATTGGATGGCGGTGAAGTGGATTCTCAGGTATTTGAGAGGTACCACAAATCAAGCATTATGTTTTAGTGGTTCAAACATTGATCTACAGGGATATGTTGATGTAGATATGGTGGGTGATAGAGATAACAGGAGGAGCACAACAAGGTATGTGTTTACTGTAGGTGGAACAACTATCAGTTGGGTCTCGAAATTGCAAAGTGTTGTTGCACTCTCAACAACAGAAGCAGAGTATGTTGCTGCTACAAAGGCTAGTAAAGAAATGATTTGGTTACAAAGGTTTTTGGATGAATTGGGTAAGAAGCAGGAGTTGGGCAACTTATACAGTGACAGCCAGAGTGCCATACATCTTGCAAAGAACTCTGCATTTCATTCCAAGGCTAAACATATACAGCTCAAGTATCATTTCATACGGTCAACATTTGGAAGATGGACAATTGAAGCTGGAAAAGATACACACTAGCTAGAATCCTATAGATATGTTAACAAAATTTGTAACCAAGGAGAAACTGCGAATCTGCTCAGTTTCAATTGGTCTTCAAGTATGATGAAGAAGATGAGGAACAACTAGGTCCAAAGTGGAGTCATTGTCTAGCAAATGAATCAGCGGTGGAGTTGCTATAATCAGTCTCCAAGTGGTATATTGTTGGGTGTGGAGCCTGATTATCTTCTGTATTCAGAGGTTTTAGCTGGATGTATACCCCAGGAAGATTGTAAACCCCTCCATGCGGGGGGGACTTTTCCCCCTAATCCCCCCCGGCTGGGGGTTCTGGGGGCCAGCGGTCCCCCAGCGAGGGTTTGGGGGCAGCGCCCCCAAAGCTAAAAACATATGTAAAATTGTCTTGTAAAAGTATAGTAATTTCTAGTCAATCTGGGCCATTCATTAGGTGGATGATCTGATGGTAGAAGTTATGTTTAATTTAGGGTTTTTTGCCCTAGAAGGCAACCCCTCCCTATATATGAGGGAATTGTATTGCGTCTATGTATATCTGTATTCTGAGTGAGGAAGAGAGAGGAGATTGAGAGCGAAGAGGGAGTTATAGCGGATCTGCTGTAGGTTGTATCTCTTCAGTTTGCTAGATAATATAAAAAGAAGGACTGGTTGTTTCTCCATGGACGTAGCCCAAGCTGGGTGAACCACGTATATATGTGTCTCTCTTGTTTTATGCATTTTCTGTGTTTATATTTCTGCAATATTTTATATGTTCCATTACTCTGTAATATATAATTTTCTAACAGGATTAAGATGCTGTTATGTGAAAAGTGGGTTATGCGAATACATTAATGTTTGGAATGACGCGGAGTGGAAAGATCTACCAAGGTATCGAAGGATTAGGAAACAGTCCCCCTAATTTCACCTTTGTGAGAGAGCGAGGAAGAGCGCGCTCGGGTTTCTTTGAGAAGTGAGGTTAGTTTCATAAGGCAGCACATTCCACAATTATCACCTCCACTTACACCATCATCCACTTCACCTACTTCACCTCCATCTTCAACCACCCCACCTCCACCAAACCCGCAGTTCAGCATGGCAAGCGCGATCAAGCTACCCGTTTTCAGAGGAGTAGGGAATGAGGATCCAGATCAATTCTGGTTCATGGTAAGAGTAGTATGGGAAGCACATGGGGTCACGGATGACAAAATTAAGAATTCCACATTGGTAAGCGTGTTGCAGGATCGCGCGTTGACATGATACATCAAGCACTCGAATGATCACCCAAATGCAGGAATAACAGAGATCCAGAATGTGCTGAACAGAGAATTTAGCCGGCCGAAATCAGAGACACAGTCAATCATCGGGTTTAAAGAAATCACGATGCTTTCAGGAAAGACTCCCTGGGATTTGGATTAGAGACTGAAGAGTACAATCCGCGAGGCTAATATGACGCTAACGAATGCGCAACACCGTGTGTGGTTTGTGGCGTCTTTGACACCACACCTGAGAACGACGCTGTCACAATAAAAGCTTTCAACCCAGGCAAAAGCGTTGGAAATGGCAATGAGGTTGCATGAAACATCGATACAGGATCCGGGATTGGGAGTACAACAAATCCATGCACAACTATAGAATCTATGCTTGGAGATGCAGAGTTTAAAGTAGGACAGGGCGTCGCGGCTAGAGGCGTGTG
The DNA here is from genome assembly GCA_000404065.3 of Pinus taeda. Taxonomy (NCBI): domain Eukaryota; kingdom Viridiplantae; phylum Streptophyta; class Pinopsida; order Pinales; family Pinaceae; genus Pinus; species Pinus taeda. The sequence continues at coordinate 41,437 of APFE031495275.1, forward strand.
AAGAAGTATGGTGCATAAAATGCAAAGGCTAGTGCCATGATAGGGATCACTGTCTAGTATTCGTGAACTACTTAGCAGGAGGGGGACCAATTCCGTTGAGACCAGAGGCACAGGCAGGGCCAAGTGCAGCACCTGCGCTCTGGTGTGCGATTTTTTAGGTGGGAGGAAAGCACACAACGGACAACTGACATTTGTTGCAGAAATATACACAGACCCCCCAGCTGTTGTTTTGCAATTTTTGTAGATTAGGGGGCCACGATGAGCATACTTGTCAGAGCTACGAGTTAATGATGGATCGAACCCCAGCCTATTGGATGCAGACAAAAACTTGAGCCATCGACCCAATAGTGGGGATGGCGCGCGGGGATTTCAAGGGCGAGGTCGAGGACGAGGGGGAATGGGGCCAGGAAGGGGCCGCAGACAGTTAATATGTTACAATTTCAGAGGGCCAGGGCACTACGCTCGCGATTGTACCAACCCGACAAGACTATCTTGTTCATACTGTGCTCAATTCGACCATGAAGCAGTAGATTGTCCCACATTGATCATGCAGATGTGCGAGAAAGGGGTACTCCAGTCTACTCTGACATAGAATATTCAAATGATGAGGTCTGAACCGCGTGAATAAGACCCAAATGTGAATATGATGCTTCGAAGTGGTGCGACTACTGGGGAAGATAAGGGGAAGCAACTCGAGAAAGATACATGGGTTCGTAAGGCGCCTACAAAGGAAGTTGAGTTTGACTTGGAACATGCAAAAGAGACATTTATGGAAGCTAAGAAGAGCTTTGCGAAGGCCTCTACTTTAGGTAGTAAGGATCAACCAGAGCCAGAAATGGATCCTTCTATGCTTACTACCTTTTTAGAGACATGCATGAAGTTGCTGTGCGATAGTAAAGCAGTTAAAGGACTATAAGAGCTGATCACTAGGTGCGCAGGGTCGGGTGAACCATGCGTAGTCCGGAAGCTGGGAAAGCATGCATTACGCATCGGGAGGGAAATGAGATTGACAGCACAGATTGGCGAGTATGAAATGGATCAGGGAATCCTAGACTTGGGTTCAGACGCGAATGTGTTACCAAAGCAGACATGGGAAAGCATGGGCAAGCCCATGTTACAATGGTCCCCTATTCAATTACCGATGGAAAACCAACAAAAGATCTTGCCCATGGGGAGGCTGCAAGGGGTAACAGTGGATATCAAAGGTGCGAACACACAGACAGACTTTGAGGTAATAAAGATTGTGGATGACAACAACCCTTACCTCGCGTTGCTAGGAATAGACTGGGCCACTGATATGAATGGAGTCATCAACCTAAAGAAATGGAAGATGATATTTGAGAATCTCATGGGAGCGCGACAGTTCCTGTACTTCGGATTCGGATGAAGAAATAGAGCGTTGGCAGAATCGGTTGCAAGAAGTAACAACGATGAATTACAACATGATGATTAGATCACTGCGGCACATGACGATCGAAGCAAGGGAACTGCCAACATATGATGGGGTAACAATAGTGGATGAATTCTTAGACAAATTTGAAAGTGCAAGACCGGAACAGCAGCAGTGTGGTGCGCTAGAATGGGCATTGCGTACGACACCCGCATGATGGGGGAACATACATCAGAAGACTATGGGGAATTGGCGTGAATGTAGAAGATGGATATGCTTACAGTGTGGAAGTCCCCAACGTTGAACACAGTCTGAGTAGCCAAAACGAAGCAGTTTGCGTGCTCACCTGTGTCCATGGGTGTAGACGTGTGTTGTGCAAGCATACTCTAGATTAAGGATTGAAAATCAGAACCCGACACGGTAGCAGGGAAAACGACACATATTCCACGATGGGGCATTCAAAAAGCTATGCAGAATTATGAATAATGTTCACTAGGCGAGACGACCTGATCGGGATCTGTGTGTACCAGCGGTTCAATGGGTCTATAGGGCCATAAGCAAAAATTGGAGCACGGAAATGACCCCAACACCAACGAGAAGAAATGAAACCAGGAGAGTAGTGAAGAATCGCTGGACTGTAGCTCCCGCAGTTGGGATAGGACACGAGGACTTGGATAAAGGAATTAGGCAATTACAGGAAGCCATTCGGCGAGGGAGCTTGAAACTTCACAAACTCGACGAAGCTTGGGCACGGTTGTGGAAGAAAAGCATGACATTGGACAAAGAAATCAACGAACTAGAAACTGAAGTCATGCAAGCAGATCGCGAGAAGCTCAATAGGATGGGACCAATTCTAGCTAGCCCTACTACTGTATTAGAAGGAGTTGTGACCCCGCTACCATGACTGTGACTATACCTTACTAAACAGGGAAGCATACCATACAAAAAAGAACGCGATGCACTAGCAGATGCATGGGTAATTGAATGGTGCCCACGGCCCAGGCTAGGGGTAAAATTGAAGCCTTACACTAGGGGTGTGACCTCCTGAATATCTTTAGGAAGCATAGTCTCAGTGCTCCAAGCAGTTGAAAGAGGGCATGGAACTATAAACGAAGCTGCAAGAGAGCTGCGCGGGAAGGAGGTTCCACGTAGGGCCAGTATGTCACAAGGGTCGTGGTCGCACGTAAGGTGTTGCGTTGCTGCGCAGGGTAGGCTGGGAGGTGACTGTTGATGTCATTGTTCATGAAAAGAGGTCTAATTTAAGGCAGAAAGGAGCAGGTGGGGGGCCATTAAGACAAGAATTAAGAGCTAGATTCGGGACGATCTGCTGCGAGAAAGGTATTAATGACTTAGAAGTGGAGGGAATGGTCGAATTCAAATTCAAAAGTGACTATAAAAACCCTTGGGGTAGCATTGAGGCAACACTTGGTTGTTTAAGATTTGAGCCAGTACAGAGAATTAAGCTCCAAGCTACCTTGCCACCTATGAGTAGCGACCAAGTGGATCTAGTGTAGAAACAATGACGGCTGTAAGGACCAGAGTGAGATTCACGGAAGTTACCCTAGAGCCCCATGTGACCTAGGAGGAGCTTGGAGAGGCGGCAGCCACACCAGAGGTTCCAAAGTCCCCATGCAGGCCATGACCACAGAAGGACAAGTAGACAATGGGGCTAGTTCAGGTATCACTACGGAACCCACGATTTAGTAAATTGTCAATGGCAGAGAAGGGCAAAGCTGTCACCATTGAAACCGAGGAGGAGGAATATTTGCAAGCCTTGATCGCCCAAATTGAAGGATAAGATGATGATGTGGAGAACATTTCCCAAGTACCCTCGGTGATAAAGTTACCCCCCTACATCCCCTCGTGGAAGGGGACAACCAAGATACCAAAGGACTTGGAGGCCACGGAGACTGCGCTCCAGACCCCGCTTCTTCCGGATGAAATAAGGTTTGACGGTCCACCATTGGGACGGGTATTGAATATAAAGTTAGAAGACTGGGACCTCGCGAACAAAGAGTAGTTCCCACAGTTGGCTGCGAAGAAATTACTACAACAGAAATGGTTACGCGGTGTGGAGAAGGCTGGGTTACTCCATCTGTAGTGGATACCCCAATACCACCACGCGCCCATCACAAGTTTCGTCATCTGGAAGCTACTGTGTCTAGTACATGATGGGTATCTCTGGCTGGAGGAGTTGATTTAATCCACTTGATTTCTTGGCTGCCCATCAAAGGAAACAATCCTGCAGCCATCGCAGGAAAGAGTAGCGACTTGGGCCTCGCAGAAGCTATGAAGGCCAAATATAAACTAGAGAAGAGGAAGCGCGGGTATGTAATAGCGAGCATCAAGGACCAAGGGGTGTGTGTAGCCACCCAGCTGTTGGATGGAAAGCTCATGAGGAAATTTTGCGTAGACGAGGTGCTAGCATCTATAATTGCGCTGGCGGATCAGTGTGTAGAAGGGCTCTAGTTCAACTGGGCGCAGTTCCTTTGTGATGAATTTTTGACAAATTGTAGGGAGGCCCAAGAGCAGGGTAAGACCTTCCACTACATGTGGTTGCTCTTATCCATCCTGTTGGTTGCAAGGGAGCTGCTGGAGGACAACTAGTTTCCCACCATTAAGAGGAACCTACCCAAAGCCGCGAGATACACCTCGCTTTGGGCGACGAAAGACATGACAAGGGTTCGCGAGATCAAGGTGTTTTGGGTGTTCATGGAGGCGAGCATCCAAACATGGATCAACCGTAGGCTACGCTTGTCCTCGACAATATACAACAGTTTGCAAAGCGTGACCGAATTCAAGGTGGATATGCATCATCTATATATCCGGGCATGAAAGGATCTAGCCCGAACATGAGTGAAGCTTCCATCATTGCAATGGATGATGCAATCTTCAATGTAATGGTGGTATGGTCTCCAGAGTGGCGTGCTCTGGACTTGGTAGAACTAGAAAATATTGCGGTACAACAGTGGAAGAAGGAACCCAAGCTTCGTGTCGTGAAGCTGGCAGAGAGAAAGAACCAGGAACAAGAAGCAGCCATGTAGCGGGAGGTGGCTGAGGTAGCAGTGATAGTGTAGACGACACAAACCACAACCGCGACCACTGAAGAGACTGAGGAAGGTAGGGGAATGTCCATGGAGCAGAACATACAGGGGGATGTTGAGACAGAGGAACGCATGGAACCTACACCAAAATCGACCCAACTCAAGAGGCCGTGCATCTAGAAGAAGCCCACCGCATGGAAAAAGACAAAGGCAACGAAGGCCTCTGAGGGAGACCTTCTTGACAGTGGCGAACCAGTTTGCGATGTCACTAAGGATGCTCTTGAAGAATTAATGACGGAGCAGACAACTGTGTTGGGGGCGCTCAGAGCTCAGTTGCAGGCATTATAGGTGTGACACCCAGGAATGATGCCACCGCACCTTACAGAAGGTGCATCCAAAACTAAACAGATGCTTCGAGCCACAAAATGAACACCTTGGTGCTACTAGAAGGCGCAGTCCTAGCAGAAGCCAGGGGTGACATGAGGGGCTGGGGGTTGAATTTAGCTGCCCTTTCCAGGGAAACATTATACCAGCTGCAGGATGGGGTAACTGAGGAGCTTCGCGCTAGGGAGGGCCGCACCCTCCAAGTCTTGAGCGAGCAAAAATTAAATTTAGAACAACTCAGCCTACAACGTGACAACCTGGTCGCATAAAAATAGGGATTAGAATAGGTCGTGGGGGAGGCCTGTAGCAGCATACTAGAGTTGGCTGTGCCGGCAGCACTCCCCACCGTGAAAAAGATTCACCACTTAGCAGCGGGAGTATGCAAGACCCAGGAGGAGGCTGCGAAGGTTCAGTTGGAGCTGAAGTTGCAGATCCCAGAGCTGAGGCTGAAGGCGCAACCCTCTACACTGTTGATAGTTAGAGAGCACCGCTATCACGCCATTCAATCAGGGTTGGAAGTGATAGAGCGTGTTGTACAGGACTGCACAGGATTGTTGGATCAGTCCCTCCTTATGCTCACTTCACTGTAAGAAGACCCAATGCTACAACAGTTAGAGACAGAAGCACGGGAGTTGCAGTAGGCCTATGACAATGTCCAGGGGACCGCACAGACAGTTTCCCTTACTCAGGGATTGGCCAAGATGAGGGAGGCTCAGGCTCTGAAGGAACAGGTGGACACCACATGCCAGAAAGAAGCAGGGCTTAAAGCACGCATCCAGCCTTGGCTCGAGGAAGAATTCATGGTCACCGCCACGATCGAGGGTGTTGTGTAGGTAAATCCCCTCTGCGGACAAAGATGATCCCACTAGCCTAACTGAGGTCTAGCAACAATCAAACAACGATAACACGCAGGTTCCTAATTGCAAAGCAAAAGCCAAGATGAGAGCCTACCTCGAATCCAACACTTATATTCGTAGAAGGGTCGTCGCTTCCATTCTTTCACTTCAGCTGGTCATAATCCTCACGATCTCCGTGAATAGACACCTGCACATGCAAAGAACAGGACAAATATAAGCATAAAATCCGGGAAATGCAACTATGTATCAGTCATAAAATATGCAACTCAAACATCATAATAAAGACACATGAGTGGAACCATAATGATAGTCGTCTATTATTATTGATAAAACAAAAGAGAATACAACCAAGTTCTGACGTCAAATCCTCCTTTGGCTGGGTGAATCAGCAACACATGCCTTGCAAAGCTTGTAGGGATGGGAACAAGCCTCTCTCTCTCCTTGATCACTTGGACATGGATCTCCTCCTTAAAGATTTAGCCTCATAGGGATACACAAGACCTCTTATAAGATAAGCTTAGTAATCCTCAGATTTTGGGAGCTTGAAAAGTAGAATTATTAACCAAGAATTACCAACTAGCTTGTCAAAGGGGAAGGAACAAGCTTATATAGGGATAGGAGGAGTAGATAAGACCATCCACTTGATTCATGGGATTGTCCTTATCATTAGGAAGCTTCCATGAGAGGTGGAGAACTACTTCCCTCCTTGGGAGATACAAAGCCCAACTGAACCAATTCAAACTGGAATTAGTTTATGGATAAGGTGGAAGGAACCTTCAGAAGTTTAATGGTTAAAAACTTTACCCAACTGGGTTGTGTTGTGGCCACCAACAACCCCCCTCTTTGTTTGATATTAGCAATAACACGAAGCAAATGGGGACCCTTAATAGAAAATCCAAATAAACATTTGATAAAAATTTTTGTATTTAGCTCCTTAAAACTTTATCGCAACAAAAGAATGAAACATTTTTCTTATGAGCACAGTAGACTACGAAGAAGCGACGCGAAATTCATCACATCGCATTCATTATGAAATGCTCTTAAATGAAAAAACTTAAGAAATCTCCGACGGCTGATATGCGACGTCGCATATCACAACATCGCATAAGTAGCACACAATGACTGAACGACTAAATCTGCGATGATGTGATCTGCGATGATGCGATCTATGATAATGCGATCTGCGATAAATGCGATTTGCGAAAATTCGCGATCATAATTTCTGTGATAACACATCTTAACGATGCAACCCGTGATGCTGCAATGTGAGTCGTAGAAATCGCCCATCGAAAATTTTCCTCGGCACAGTATTCAATGGAAAGCTGTCCGTTAACCAAAATTGGGCATGCACCTTAAAAGAAATCAATAATTGTACACCAAAATATTCAGGAAGGACAATCTCGTGTTTTTCGAAGAGTCAGTTCGCTATAGATATCATGATTATGCATTGATAAGAGCCTAAAGCTTTCATGTCAATCTTTATTACCATTACTCTTTTCTTTGCATAAACTGTAAGACAGGAAATAACATGAAGCAATGTGCAGGAGACATCTAAGGAAAAGGGGAAAGCGTCAATGCTCCGAGAACAGAGAAGAAATCCCTCCAGAGACAGATGCCGCATGCGACAGGGCCATAGCTTCCAGAGTATCACTCAACAGATGCTGATGTCAATAGGCCACCTAAGGCTCAGAGTCAAAGACGCACAAAAGCAGCATGTTTACAAAAAACCCTGAAGCTTACGCACCAGAAAAGCCCGGAATGAAGAACGTAGGCAGTTTTCAATGCAGAAGATTGTTCAGAGAGTTAAGTCTCTAAATTTTTCAGTCATTCGCAAGGCCGGAAATCAAAATAGCAAAAGCAGAATCAGTTTAAGAGAAATTTGGGTCATTACCAAGTATACACGCAGTGAATACACCCAGCAAGAGGAAGATTCTCGAAAATATCTTTTAGTTTACCAGAAAGAGGTGCCAGCGCTTGTTATTTCTATTTTCATAGTTCAAACGAAAACGGAAGGCAACCAGCCGACTCTTCCCATGGCGAATGTTGCGTGCTTGCAGCACTAAAGAAGCAAATACAGAAATAGTTTAGAATTAGCTTCAATTTTTAGAAATAGTTTTTCTTTATCAAAAGGGCGGTCATTTAAAAAACCGTATCCTAAATTTATGTAATTAAGTTAATTAGTTAGCAGTATTTAAACACTTCTCATGCATTTAGAGAAGGGTCCAGAGATTTTCAAAAACTTGTCCTCGGAACATGCACTTCTGCACCCTCAGAGGAGGTTTTGATGAATGGATGGATCGAGATTTATTTTTATTTGCATTTGATGTCTGCTATTGATGTTGCACTTTTGTACTCTTAGTAGATGTTAGAACAAGTAGAGATAGATCATTTTTGCTTGAAGTTTGTGAGTAGGATTAGTCATAAATGGTACTTTTATCTCTTGGCCATTTCTGCTTATATTCTTCAAGTGATTTTATAGTTTTCAGTTGTTTATATGTTATTGCATGAATGTATGGGTTACCATTTCGCACTTCTCTACGGTGGAGTCATTTTTTTATGTTTGACATATGAATAGCTTATTATGCGATATGCTGTTCACAACTATTTTTCCTAACTTCTTATACAAAGTGGTTTATCTCAATTGATTTCTATTCTTATGATAGCTGAATGATCTTTATTACCAGTTATTGTTTGAAATCTCTTTAGATCGCATAATAGAAGATATATATCTCGGGTTAGCGTAGATTAGATGTGTTGTTTCTCATTAGATTACAATAGCATAGAGTTAGTTTAA
>APFE031495280.1:0-17003 GCA_000404065.3 Pinus taeda
GCAAATATTAATTAGATAAACCAACATATCAGACGCAACCATACCACGTATATCCACCGTACACGTCAGCTAAAACGAATAAACAAAATGGAGTGGCTTCGACGAATCGAGTGTGGGTTTTCAGAGATTTAGAGGTTTTAAGTTCAATTCTTAGTCGCCATGGCTTCTTCGATAGAAGGATATTACTGTTCTAGATTTGTGGAAAAAATGTGTAGAAAATGGCAGTGCAGCAATGTCTGAGGAAGCCAAATATCTGGAAATAAAATTGAGAAGGTGAGGTAGTAAAACACAGTAGAGAGAAGAAAATTATTCATAGATTTGAAAATCTTCTAATTTATTCATAGATTTGAAAATCTTCTGAGTTTGAGTCTTCTAGGTTCTATGTTTTGGCTTTACACTTTAGCTTTAGCTTTCTCCGGCAGATTGCATAATTTAACAGAGAAAATAACGGCTGGAGGAATATGACCCTCACAAACCCTACTCCCACAAACCCTGCTCCCATCTTACATATAATGCTCGTAAACCCAGTCCCAATTTACGTGAATAAATTTAATTTTATTTGGGTTTGTCTAGAATGCAATTTATGGGTTTAGAATCAAATAGAGTTTGAAAATTGTAAAAACGCCCAAAATGGAACACACAACACCGAGCTGTTTGTTTGCCCGGAGTCTTGAGATTATGTTTCATTATGATTGATTTTCAAGAAGAATCACATGCTAACCTAATCTTCATCGCACTTTCGGAATAAATTTAGAATAACTTCTGAATTGTTAATTGAAAATTTTTAAATCTACAACAAATTGATATAATAAATGTTATCGACGGACCAACGCAAGCAAGCAATAATATATTGAGAAGGAACTGTGGCTTACCTCAGGAGTATTGCTCCATACCAGTGATGCTCACGCTGCCCGTTGCAGAGTCTCTATCTGTTAGCAAAATATCTGAAAGCAGAAAGAAATAAACAAATAAAGCACCATCAGACCTCAATGAATTACTTACAGATTGCAATTGAAATCAAATCTGAATAAGCACAGGGACGAACTGGGAAGGAGATTGAGAGTTATGTTATTTCTTTATTGTTAAAGAAAAACTTCAAACAAATAAAACATCCTTAATCTAAAAACTGTGCAAATAATTAAAGTTATCAAAACAAAAACAAGAGAATTAGATATGGAAAATTGCAATTACTGTTGATATTAAGAAATCAAATCAAATTTAAACAAACGGATTCAAATCTCCCTCACCTCATCCATCTAACCAGAAGAGGAATGGAGTTTGTCTTGGCCGGTTTGGTTCAGCGATCACCCAGAAATACCTCTGCCTCGGGATCTTTCCCTCTCTGCTTTTTTTCAAGAACTTTTTCCTCTCTGCTCTGCTCTGCTCTCTCTGGTTCTCGCTCACAGACGTTGATTTCTCATGCAAAAGCATAACAATAATGACGACATACAGCACAAACAAATAGGCAGACCCACACAGAAGAAGAAGAAAAAAAAACGAACACACAGAAAGAAAAACTGGAGTGCTCCGCACATTCAATCATGGCACACCAGACTACCAACGCCTAAGAGAAAATCAGAGGAAAACAAAATATGTCAATGAAAGTGGGGCATGAGTTATATATATAGTGAGCCGGGCCATCTTTTACGGCTTTTCTTAATGGTTAGCTTTCATGAATCTTTCGTGGCTAAGAGTCAAGTCTCCTGCAGTGAATATGCTTTTCAAGAAAGCATGATGATGCGGTAGGATATTCAAAATTCTAAAATTGCGAAAATGCTTTTCAAGAAAGCTTGATTGTGCGGTAGGGTATGTGATGAATTCAAAATTCTAAGACTGCGAAACGGGTTTTTCTAAACAACTCCTAAACAGCGTTTTTATAAATCTCCTAATAATGGTTCAGTAGATGGTTATAGCGCCATACATGGTCTCGATTTATAAATCTCCTAATAATTGTTCAGTGGATGGTTATAGCGCCATACATGGTCTCGTTTTATAAATCTCCTAATAATTGTTATAGCGTCATGCGTCTCGTTTAATCTGTCTCGAAGATGTATAGAGTCCTTTCTCACCAATATTATAAATAGGAATATTATAAATAAAGAAATATTGAAAGAGATTTCTAAAACAATTTATTGATTTAAATGTTTTATTTAAAATGTTAAAAAACAAATTACTATGAAATGTAGCATCCACAACTTTACTTTCACGATGTTTCGAAATTTCACGATGTTTCGAAACCCTGGTTGTTATAGTCCGTCACACTGCACAGGGCCCTCAACAAGAGACACAGGGTACAACTGACCCTCTATTGGACCACCCTACAATGCCCAGATCAGGGAAAAGGAAGAAAAAGTGTGTGAAGGCCTCCCGGAAGGACTTCACCCTCAAGTTTGGCGAAGGTCTCAACATGGGCGAGGTGGTTAACATGGCTGCAAAAGTCTTGGTGGGTAGGGATAGAGGCCACGCCTACACTCCTAAATGCCTCAGTCATTGGGTCAAAGAAATCTGGGGAAATACCTTCAAGGACCTCCCAAAGTTCAGATTCTTCCCCGTGGCTGGTTTGTACTGCATTTCTCTCTGGAAGAATACACCACCCTAGCTCTATCCCGTCACTGGCACATTGAAATGGCCCCGGTCTTATTGAAACGATGGAGCTCGCTCTTCGACCCTGAACGAGAGCAGATCGGGACCGGGCCACTTTGGGTCAGATTACCTGGCCTCCCCCTACAATACTCGTCTGAAGATGTCTCCGTCCATAGTGGAAATGCCCTGGGCACTTATTTGGATTACGAAAAATCCTACATTCAATCTAGGAACAGAACATTAGCTCGTGTCCTGGTGCACTTAGACACAAGAGAAGGTTTGGAGGAAAAAACTACTCTATAATGGCGGCGTTTTACCAAAATTCAAATCTTGGATTATGAAGGTGTCCCCTTCAGATGCCAAAGATGCCACAAAGTTGGGCATCTTTACAATGAATGCCCTCTAGTGCGAAAGGACATGGACCCTCCTATGGGCACTGAAGATGCTGCAGGAAAGAACACTACCCCCACCCTGGGGCCGACTCCACCAGCTGCTGCGACAACAATTGGGTTGGAAACACCTACATTTCAGGCTGGATCCAGGGGACCTCGCACCCCCTCCCTGCTAATGACCAGGTCGCGAGCTGCTGCAGAGTATGCTCACACCTCAGGTACTCCTCCTTCCCCGATCTCTGCTTTTATTTCTTCACATGCATTCTCTGCATTGCATGTGCATTCTGCATCTGCATCGGATGGCACCCTCACCTCCATTCCCTGTCCCCTAATCCCAGTATTACCGACTTTCTCCACCACCCCCCCATCCTTCCCCCTTTGACCTTCCCCCTGCCCCCTCATGCACCCCATCTCTCCCCTCTGATACTCCCCACCCCTACAACCTAAGGTCTCATCTTTCCACACGCTAGGATGGTAAATCCCCATCTGGAGTGGGCCTATTACCCTCCCCTCCACCCCAAAATCCCATCTGTGGTTGAAAATCACACCTATCCAAAGCTATTCTGATAGTGGGGCGGAAGGAAGTTGCCTCTGGCAAACAAGCCTCTCTTGACCGAGTACTTAGAGCTTGGAACACCCATGCACAATTTCCCCCATGAAGTGCCTCTCTTTCAACTGTAGGGGCATGGCTAGCTCGCCCAAAAAACTAGCCCTCAAAAGACTTTTTGAATCCGAGTCTTTAGACATCATTTTTCTACAAGAAACCTTGGGAGAAGCTAACCTTATCTCTTGTACACTTGGCTCCCTGAAGCCTGACTGGATATTTCAATCCTTGGATGTAATTGGGTGTTCAGGCGGTTTGGCCTTGGGATATAACCCTCGCACCATAAACCTGAGGACCTCCTGGGGAGGGGACAGCTTCATCGGTATGGATATTTTCTCATCTGAGTTGGGAATGGACCTCCACATTATCAATGTATATGGACCATGTCACAACAGAGAGGTCTACTGGAATCGACTTCTCAACTTATCGATCACGTCCTTGGAAAATCTCATCATCGGAGGCGACCTAAATTTCTCCATTGGATATGGAGAATACTGGGGGGGAATGCACAAGTGGACAGACTCACTAAAACTATGGAGATGTTGTTGAAACAACATCATCTGACGGACATCCCAATGATCAAGCCCCTTCCCACTTGGAGAAATTAGAGAATAGGTGAAGCTGCATTAGCTAGAAGGTTGGACAGATTCCTGATCAAGGACTCTTTGATTCAAAAGCTATCCCTCTATAGACAATGGGTGGGATCAGGTGGGATATCAGACCATTCCCCCATTTTCATGGAGATTTCGGGTCCACAAAAAAAACCAGGGGCACCCTTCAAATTCAACTCCACCTGGTTAAAAGACCCATCCTACGTCCAAATGATTAATGACTTCTGGTGACTCCATCCGCCATCCAGAGGCAGAACTTGGGCTGAAGGGTTCTAATGCAACCTCGCAATGCTAAAAAAACTCTTTATTAAATGGGCTAAGGAAAAAACCAAGAGAGATGATAATACCCTCACTTCAGTGGAGCAAACTCTGGCTTCACTACAGGACGATCAGAACAGAGGTTTTGCAACTGCTGATGTCAGGGCTTAGCTAATTGAACTGGAAAATCAGAAGATCAAAATTCTAAAGGATCGGGGAGAAACTTGGTGACTCCGAAGCTGAGCAATCTAGTTACAAGCAGGGGATGAAAACACAAAGTTTTTCCAAAGTTACGCAAAAGGAAGGAAAATATCCAATACTATCTGGCATATGCCTATAGAAGATGGAAGCATAACAACTACCTTCAGACAACTCCCACATCTGGGGAATTCACACTTTAGACATCTCTTCATGGCCCCCTGAGAGGCATCCATTGCTGAAATTGTCCAATTGCAGGGCACTTCCCCAAATTTGTGGATGAGGACTCAATCAAGGATCTCATTTCCCCAGTCACATAGGTGGAACTAGAAGGAATGCTAAAATGGTTCAAGAAAGACAAGAGTCCAGGGCCAGATGGATGGACTATTGAATTCTTCCTTGCCTTTTATGAACTCATGGGACTTGATTTGCTTAAGGTGGTGGAAGAATGCAAATGAACTGGGCGTATGTATGAGGCCATCAACTCTACTTTCATTGCATTAATCCATAAATCCAACTCCCCTGCATCTTTCAATGAATTTCGACCTATCTCCCTCTGTAACTACTTTTGTACAAAATCATAGCCAAGATCATTGGAAATTAGCTCCGACCCATCCTGTCTAGACACATTTCCTCCGAACAATTTGCCTTTCTTCAGAACAGACAAATATATGAAGTTGTTGGAACCGCTCAAGAAGCCCTACACTCTATCAGTCACAAAAAGATCAAAGGAGCCATTCTCAAAATTGATCTTTTCAAAGCTTTTGATAAGGTCAGTTGGCTTTATATCAAAATGATCCTCACCCGTCTAGGCTTTCCTCCTCCCTTCATCAACTGGATCATGTGATTTATCAACTCGACATCCTTCAGTGTCCTCATTAATGGCTCTACCTCACATTTCTTTCATGCTGAGAGAGGCCTTCAGCAAGGATGCCCTATTTCCCCACTTCTCCTCCTGATTTTTATGGAGGGCCTCAGTAGACTCATTGCAATAGTTAAGAGGGAGGGTCAATTACCTGGGATACAAATGAATGACCTCTGCCACCTCACCCATCTACTCTTTGTTGATGATGTCCTTATTTTCCTCGATGGCAGCCTGCAGGACTGATCTACTTTCCATGACATTCTTAAATTCTTTGCAAAAGCCACCAGCATGGAATCCAATCATACCAAATCCACCATCACTCTCTCATATACAACCCCCCAGGAAGCCAGAATTGCACACCAATTTTTTCGCTTCCAACAACATCACTTGGAGGATGGCCTAAAGTACCTAGGTTTCCGGCTTAAGCCCCATTGCTACCGCATTGTGGATTGGATTTGGCTTGTAATTAAGATTGAGAAGAGGTTGAAAAACTGGAACCATCGATTTCTCGCAAGGGTAGGCCAACTTGTCCTCATAAAATCCGCATTGGAAGTCACCCCTATATACTGGATGACATTGGCTTGGATCCCTAAAAGAATTCTTGCCCACATACAAAATATTTGCTACAGATTCCTTTGGAATGGATACAAAGAGGGCAAGCCCTATGCATGGGTCGAATGGAAATAGGTCACTCTACCAAAAAAATAGGGAGGGTGGGGCTTAAAAGACCTCTCAGCATTTGCACATGCACTAGCAGCTAAGATGGGATGGTCCTTGCTCACTTCACAGAACCTCTGGAATGAAGTCACATACCACAAATACATCTGGCCACAACATCTCATGGACTAGATTCGCATCCCAACTTGGCCTCGTACAGGGATATCTATTGTTTGGAAATCCATCCTTCATTCTATGCCCAACATCTGAGAGGGTCTTGCTTAGAAAATCAATGAAGGCAATATGGCTTGAATAGGCATGGATCCATGGTCCGGTGTGGGCAACATGCATCAACTACCTCCAGACCTCATACATTACTTGAACCAGAGGCACATTAAGGTGATCGACCAAATTTCAGACATGGAGAACAACTCCATTTTTTAACAAGCCTGGTTATCTGCACGACACCTGGGCATTCTCGATCACTGGCAACAGAGTTGGGAAGGTTATATAAATGCCCTCAATGAAGCACATGTTCGCGTAAAGGAGGGACCTAACAAGCTCATATGGACCCTAACTGAACACGGGAAATACTCCCCCAAAGCGGGATATCCAAACCTGCTAATGGATCGTAAACCACCTACTCTCCTGGATTGGTGGGGAAAAATTTGGAAGCTCAAAGCACCCCCATGAGCTAGACTCTTTATATGGAATGTGCTCAACAACAAGACACCTACCACAGAAAATCTTATGCACAGATCAAAATTTGGGCTACATTGGTGTGTCCTCTATACACAAGCGGAGGAGCCTAATGAACACCTATTTTTAACATGCCCTCTCAATGTTCAGCTATGGCAACAAGTAATACACCTCCTCTCCAAGCAGGGAAGATGGCATGGCCTCTCGATCGCTGAAGCATGGAGCAATTGGAATGTTTAGCAAATGGACAAAAAGTCTCAGTGCTTACTCTTCCTCATTTGTTGGAAGATCTGGCTGACTAGAAATAACATCATTTTTAAAGGATCTCCGACACGATGGCCACTCATTACAACAAATATTGTTGCTGCATATCATGAAATCCCCGAGGAGACACAGACAACTACATTTCAACCACATGCCCCCGAAATTATAGATCGATCCATCCCATGGGCATATTTTGATGGAGCAGCCCAAACTCATGGATGTGGGGGAGGAAATTTTATATACCTATCTGATCAACACCATTACCAAATCAAGATGGGTTTGGGGGAGGGAACAAACAATTATGCGGAATTGAGCACACTCATGCAATTATATTCAGATATTTGGGGACTCCAAAAGCATCATAAACTAGTTCAACAACATAAATAATTGTCATGCTCATACACTTAGAAACATTCTGGATGAGATTGTGGTTTACAAGGCCCAATTTAAATCTATCATCTATCAACACCTTTATAGGGAACATAACAAGGCTGTTGACAAGTTATCCAAGGAGGCCTCGACACAACCCAGAGGTTTGTGGATGATACAGGAACAACATGGAACATAACAACATCAGTACTACCATCGGCCATACATTGACAGAGCATATCCTCAGGCCATACATTGACAGAGCATATCCTCGGGTGGACAGGGCCTAAATTTTGATGGAAATTAACAACACAATATTATATGTATATATTTATGTTTATCAATATGTTTTCTTTTGCATGCAAAACTCTGATCACCCTGTGTGGTGAATATGTACAACACTCTTTTGGTATGGCTTCGGCAAATATTTATTTTTGACAGACCTTTGCACTGGTTTTGGCCAGCAATTTATGGATATGCCAATGACATCTACTATATGTAATTTTTCAAATTAATGGAAGATTAAGATTTTTCCTTGGGAAAAAATAAATCACTATGAAATAATATATATATAGGAGTAATATATTAATATAATATATATATAATATAATTAATAATATTAATAAAATATTTTAAAATTAATATAATTTAATAATGATTTAAATTATTATTTTATGAAGTGAGATATAATATGTGTTTTTGATATCCTAAAATTATTAAATATATTTTTTGTTATTTAATAAAAAATTAATTCTAAATTTTGT
Organism: Pinus taeda; assembly: GCA_000404065.3. Classification (NCBI taxonomy): domain Eukaryota; kingdom Viridiplantae; phylum Streptophyta; class Pinopsida; order Pinales; family Pinaceae; genus Pinus; species Pinus taeda. Next base: position 8,265 of record APFE031495280.1, read on the forward strand.
CACAAAATATATGGTAATCTTAATTTTGATCTTAATACATTAAATGCTTTTCACTATCACTATATTAATAATGAGTTAAGAATATTTACATCTCTTTGATGTTCAATAAATAGGCTTTTTATTTAAATATAATATATATATTTTTAATTAATATTAATAAAATACTTTTTTAAATTATATAATTTATAATGACCTAAATCATTATCTATGTGAAGTGAGATTATAAAAATATGTGGTTTTGATATCCTAAATTATTAAATATATTCACTTTATTATAATTTTTATTATTTAATTAAGAAATTAATTCTAAATTGTGTCACAAAATACAATGATTAATCTTAATTTCTGAGCTTAATACATTTTAAATGTTTTTCACTGTCGATATATTAATGGTTTGAAGACTCAAATCACTATATTAATAATGGGATAAGAATATTTATTTTTTTACATCTCTTTGATTTTCAACAAATAGGTTGGTTCTATACCTTGATCACAAATATATTGACGAATCTTAACTCTTTATCTTAATGATTTTTAAATGTCATTATTATGTAACAAAATTTAGTATGTAATAATGTTTAAATATCATTTATTATGTAATGACATATTGATGTTTGGATTCCATTTGTTCACATACATGCTCTCAATGCCTAAGAAATATGGTTTGTTGCAAAAGATGAGATCTAAATATTTCCCTTTAAGGGTAACTACTTCTAGGGCCACCCTCTCATAAGTGTGGTGTTGCTACTTGGATGATTTATCCTGCTTATTTCTTTCTATTTAAGCTATTTATCTAGTTCTTCCATTATATACATGAGGATTTAACCTGACATAACTCATGATTTATTTCAGATGACTATGCTATGACATATCATCTCCTATGCCTTACACCTCAAATTGTGTGTGCACTTGCAAATGGTACTTCATGCACAATCTTTATTTTAGTTGATGTGTTATATTCTCATGTGTAGTTTTCTTGCTTAGACATGGTTTCCTATGCTCATGTGTAGTATTCTTGCTTAGACATGGTTTCCTATTCTCATGTGCAAGTTTCTTGCTTAGACATGTCATGATGGTTTTCTATTCTCATGTGTAGGTTTCTTGCTTAGACATGTCGTGATGGTTTCCTACCTAGTTGTGAACATGTTAAACATTGGATGAGATCTTATAACACTTCTTAACAATAAAGATTTTATTATTTTCTTTTGTTATACCATGACAAGACATAATTGTCCTTAGGAGTTGCCAATACTTGGGCCAAGTTGTAATACTGGAGATGTCATTGAGTTATTGTTCTTCATATCCTAAACATACTTAACATTTTCCCTTTTTCCTATTCAATGTCGTCTCATTTCATAAAAATATAGTATTCCCATTCATATTCAGTGTATCATACGTCATCCAACAAGATCTAGTCAAGCGAATTGAAGAACAACGTGAGCCTAAGTCAAAGAAAGACAAAAAATACTAAAGGTGAAGAGCATGAAAGTTAAAAGTTAAAATATAATAAAGCTAGACCAATACCACCTCATTAAAAATTGCTTCACCCCAAAGTCCTATATTTTGCATATAGAAAGAAAAGTCTAAGAGATCAAAGAAAAAAATACAAAGTGGTAATAAAATAAAGTGCCAATGTGGTAACTCTAAGAAAATTTGCCACTTAAGAGCTTGTAAATGAAAATAATGAAGATTCCTAGCTATTGAAAGCTAGTTGGACCAATTAAAATACCTTTTACATCATTAAATATGAATTTTAGGGTCAATACATGAAGTTTCCTCCTCTTCACATAAGTTATTCATAATTTTTACCTATCTTTAATGAAGTGAACTAAGAAATACCTCTTGCTCTAGAAATTATCACATGTAATAGGGATAAGGTTGTCCCATCATGGTAAAATGTAACACCCTCCTCCCACATCTACCCAAGCAACTGGCCAACCGAGGTGAACATGCGACGAGAGGCGACTATGATATGATTCGACCTCCTGAGTCACATTAAGGAAGTGGAACTGACAGGAACACACCATATAGACATTCAACATCATCAACAGAACCCTCAGAAGACAATTCAGCCACTCAGATAGCTCATCCCTAGGTCCCACTGTTGTTTTAGGTCTCTTGGGCCATAGTCTCTCTCATTCTATGGGCAAGGGAGTGACTAACAACCTAAAGTCGCTCTCACAGGTCTGTCTACCAGTGATTGTGGACCAGAATTGGCAGTGTTGTGCTAGCGACTCTCAGGATTTTAGCCACCTTTTTAGGCCCAGAGCCCAGGACACTTCTGAAAACTAATCCATCTCTTCAAATCAGTAAAGCAGCGTGAAAATGAAATTACTAAAGCCAAAACTTGTTCAAGAGCTTAACTGGATCCCTACTAGCCATGACAAGCATTTCGTCAAACATATCATCGACATGTAACCTACAGGTGTAAACAACAAAATTAAGTGTAGGGATCTCGTACTTATCTGAGAATTGCTATGAACCATTGTTCCCTCATGCCATTTGTTACATTATCATCTATTAGGTCATAGACACATTATCCATTCACATACAGGTAAAAACATGCTAAGAGACATACATAGTTGTTGTCATAAAATATACATATAACCAACATAATAGGAACATAAATACAATAAACATATCAGCGATCAAATCCATAAATACATCAGTACCTTTGCACATGAAAATCAATGGAATGGATTTCTCATTAATACACGCAATGAACCAACCGAAGATGGGACTACCACGTTCCACCCAATTGTAGAATGGCTGAGCCAAATCTCTCTTCAACCATTCACCCTCGTGCCATATTCCAAGCATGAATATGGGATCTCATACACTAGTACAAAATGGATAGTTAGTTACTAAAACAAGGACTAAAATTTGTATATAAACGACTATTTTTCGGTCGGTGATTAATAGTAGCTAAATTACAGTATCTTATAATGCGACGAACTTTTAGTCTTTTTTAGTTTAGTCATTAATTGGTTGTCTTAGTTTTATTATCTAGTAGTATATTTAGTCATGAATTTGGTCATTAATTTAGTCATTAATTGCCACAATTAATGACCAAATATACAACAAAATATATTACTAAAAGATCACCCGAAAATCCAATTAATGACTAAAGAAATGTGACCAAAATGGTTTTTGTGTTATAAGATACTGTAAATTAGTTACTAATAGTCATATATATGCAAATTTTAGTCATCGTTTGAAACCAATTAATGGCCAAAGAAAAATGACTAGATTTTGGTCATGTTATAAGATATTGTAAATTAGCTACTAATAATCGTATATATGCAAAATGTAGTCGTCATTTGTATCACATATTTATGATTTGCAGTAGTCATTTATCTTTTTTTGGTAGTTTCATATTCATTATATAAATGACTACTTTAGTAGTTTATAGTCGTTTCATTTACTTTTATTAACAACCATTACAATAAACTAATTTAGTCTTATATTTATTTTATTTGTGGTCATCATTAATCAACATAAACTACTAATTTAGTAGTTTTAGATTGATTTTATGTGTTCATTATTAATCAACATAAATCAATTAGTATGATTTTGCAATTAAATTTAAAAAAAAATGTCATACAATGTACATCTTCATCTAATATGAAAACGCAAAGTTACAAATGTTAATTATAATGCTAAATAATATCAAGTGCAACTATAAATAATTTCAACCATGAAAATTATATTATATCAAATGTCAAAAATTACAATATGAGTTTCCAACTCAATATTGGTTGGAGTAAAATTTACACATGAAATATTGTTTCATCACTTCAAAACATTATCATTGTGTTGTCAAGGCATTGCAGGTGAATTAACCAACTATGAGGACTTGACCATCAATCTTTGTGTGTGTTTTATGTGGGTTATTGGCTCTACAAGTACCACTAGACCAGTTCTCTTCTCTCTCTATTTAATTTTCATTTTAGTGCTCCAATGTTATTGTTCTCCTCTTTCTTCAATTCCTGCTTCTTACCATCAATACTGAGTTCCTTTTCTGAAAAATAAATAAGATACAATATTGCGGAGTACATGACATGAAAGATGATGAACACTGGAATATAAAATAAACTAGACTATAAAGGATTTTTATGATATATACATTAACAACAACAATATTGTCAATACCATTTTTCCCCATAAAAGCAAGAAACTCGAACAAGTTTTCTTCAGTTGGGAAATAGTTGCAATTATGTGGCCATATGACCTGTATAAACAAAGAAAATAAAACATCACCATAGAAAATAACACCTTAGTAAAATTAGTATTCAACCTTCAAGGAATGCTAGGCACAATCATGCCAACTAAGTTACATGTTAAAAATCTCAAGTTGTATATTACTTAATTGAACACATCAATCAAAACTGATCCAGGGCTTCCAGAGGCCATCCACCTCAACCCATCAAATAGTGATTCCACTTCACACTTGGACATCACCAAAACCATCATCATATTGGTCTCCATCCAAGCCTTTTAGGGCTTCCAGAGCATTTGTCCAACCAAGGCTTCCAAAACTACTAACTCAACCCACAACATATATAGGGCTTCCAAAGCGTTTTTCCAACCAACTCTTCCAAGACTAGTAACTCAACCCACCAAGGGTTTCCAGATTTGTTGTCCAACCAGGGCTTTCAGTACTAGTAACTCAACCCAAGCTATGACAGGGATTCCAAGGCTAATAACTCAACCCAAGCTGAGGAAACATGAGAACCAACCAAAACAAAACAATTAAAGTAAACCCACAATCACCATGATTATCCAGGAAATGGAAAGGCTAGGCAATCCACTGTCAATCCCAGGAATCCTCCATGCCAATGATAGATCATAACCAAGAAACAACATGCATGTGCTATGCATGCCAAATCTAGTGAAGAAATCATACATGCAACTCGGTACCTGCAAGAAAATCTAATGTAGTTGTTGATGTTGATGTCTTCTTACACTTTCTTGCTTTTCCTTTTCCTTCTTGCTCCAAAACTCCAAGTATGCCACACTCTTCAAGAGTTCTCCAAGAAAACTCTAAATATCCAAGATTATGAGAGAGAGAGAGAGAGAATAATGAGAGAGATCCAAAACTAAATTGATCAAATCTTGCCTACTGATCCTCAAAAGCCTTTTTATTAATGAGGCCTCTATTTTCTTCATTTTCCATTATTTTCCTTCATTTTCCTCCTCACAAGCAACCTATGACCTTTCACCTTCCTTTTATCCCAATTTCCATTATTTTCATAAATTAATGCCAATTAATGCCTCATGCCTTTCCAAAGCCTTAGTCATTTCCTTTGCCATAATAAACCAAATCAACACCCACTAGGATGTTTTCCCCACCATTCAGCTTGGAATACGTGTCCCATCATGGTGGACTTATATATTGTTACATGAGCTTTTAACTAAGGTTGATACATAAAATTAGGAAATTTGTAAAAATTAACATATGTTCAAATGTTAAAAGTGATTATTTATTATGTTTCTCATAATGATTTACATGAGACTTGATTTTCTATATGTGGGCACTTCACCTTAGGATCCATGCACTATGCATCCTAATATATGTAGTTACATTAGAATATATAATACTATCTTGGGATTCATGTAAAAGTGGATAGACATATATACATACATTGGGATCCATGTCACATTTATTGGGATTTGTGACATTGCATTGAGATGCATGTCACTTTTTAAGGATCCATGATAGTGTGTTTGAATCACTACTTGTACACTTGATGACATATGAAGCATACATAAGACAATAATGTGGTTTTTGTAACAACCCTTGGTTGAATTTCCATGTAAAAAATATAAGACCAAGGTCATGGGACACATATTCCAAGCTAAATGGTGGGAAAAACATCCTAGTGGGTGTCACTTTCATATTATTATGGCTAAGGAAATTAGTGAAGGCAGAGAAGCATTAATTGGCATTTTATTTATGAAAATAATGGAAAATAGAAGAAAAGGAAGGTGAAAGGTCACATCTTTTCATGAGGAGGGAAAATGAAGAAAATAAAGGCCTTAATGATAAAAAGGCTTTTGAGGATTATTTTATGGGATTTTGTCATTGTTAGTTTTTGTCAGTTCAGTTTTGGAGCTCTCTCTCTCTCTCTCATACTCTTACACACTTAAGTTTTCTTGGAGCACATTGGATTTGGAGAAAGAAGGAAAAGGAAAGCAGTAAAGCTCAAGGGAACAGGTGGATCAGAAGCAACAATGGCATTTCTTTGCAAGTATCGAGTTGCATGTATGGTTTTCTTGCTAGTTTTGGCATGCATGGTACATGCATGTAGTTTCTTGGTTATGAGTTGTCATTGGCATGGAGGATTGCCTGCATTGACAGTGGTTTTTCCTAGTCTTTTCATTTCCTAGATAGCCATGGTGTTGTGGGTATTTCCGTTTATTTGTTGATTGGTGCTCATGTTCCTCATGTCTATGGGTTGAGTTACTAGTTCTCGGACACTTGCTTGGACAAACACTCTGGAAGCCCTAGAACAACTTGGGTTGAGATACTGGTCCTGAAAGCCTTAGTTGGACAAACAATCTGAAGCCCTTGGTGGGTTGAGTTACTAATCCTAGAGCCTTAATTAGAAAAACGCTCTGGAGCCTTGTGGTAGTTGTGGGTTGAATTACTAGTCCTAGAACTGGGTTGGAACAAACACTCTAGAGCCCTAGACAGCTTCGGTATAGACTGATCTAGTGACGGTTAGTGATGTTGTAACAACCCTACTGAAAATTCGATGTAATAAAAGTTAATAAAGGCAAAATAATAACCATGGTTGGTGGGACATTTATTCCAAGCTGAATGTTGGGTAAGAAATCCTAGTGTGTTCATTGGTTTATTAATGGCTAAGGAAATTGACAAAGGCAATGGCAAAGGCAAAATGACATTTTTGGCACATTTATTTTTGAAATAATCGAAATTAGGAGAAAAGGGAGGTGAAAGGTCACACGTTGCATGTGAGGAGTAAAATGACGGAAAATAATGGAAAATAAAGAAAATATAGGCCTAATTGATAAAAAGGCTTTTGAGGATCAGTTGGTAAACTTTTTGTCAATCCAGTTTTTGGAGCTCTCTCGTTATTCTCTCTCTCACTATTAGACACTTAGAGAGTTTTCTTGGAGCGCTCTTGGAGGGTGTGGCACACTTAGAGTTTTGGAGCAACAACGTAAAGGAAGAGCAGGAAAGTGCAAGAGGACATTGGGATTAGCATTTATAGTGGGTTTTTTTTTGCAGGTACTGAGTTGCATGTATGTTTTCCTCACTAGTTTTGGCATGCATGGCATATGCATATGGTTTATTGGTCATGATATGTCACTGACATGGAGGATTGCCTGGATTGACAGTGGATTTGCCTAATCTTTCCATTTCCTAGATAACCATGGTGATTGTGGATTTATTTCCTTGTTTTGTTTTGATTGGTTCTCATGCTTCCTTAGTTTGGGTTGAGTTACTAGTTCTTGGAGCCTTGGTTGGATAAACGCTCTGGAGCCCTATAACAGCTTGGGTTGAGTTACTAGTCCTCTAGCCTTGGTTGGACAAACACTTTGATATCCCTAGGTGGGTTGAGTTACCAGTGCTGGAGCCTTAGTTGGACAAACGTTCTAGAACTTGGTATAAGTTGTGGGTTGAGATACTAGTCCTAGAGTTGTGGTTGGAACAAACACTCTGGAGCCTTGAAAGGCTTGGATAGAGACCAATTTGATGATGGATTTGTCATGTTCGATTGTGAGGTGGAATCACTGTTTGATAGGTTAAGATGGCTGGCCTCTGGAAGGCCTAGATGGTTTTGGATTGATGTGTTTATGCGATAGCACATTTGATTGGAATATGGCACAGGGGTGAATGCCTGAAGAGAGTTTTGGTTCAACCATTCTACGGTCAGGTGGAACATGGAAGTCCCATCCCGGGTTTGGATTTTGCATCATCAATATGAGGTTATTTCTCTTTGTATTTATATGAGTATTATAATGATTTATATGTGGATTATATGGTTGTGATTTCCTTGGTATTTATGTTGCTATTATGTTGGTTATGTATATGTTTTATGATAGTAGCTATGCATGGCTCCCATCCCATTTTTACTTGTAAATGAATGAACAATGTATCTATCACCTAATGGATGAAACTGCAGCTAAAGTGTTGAGGCATCAAAGCTTCTTAATGATTCTCAAATGACTATGGGACCGCTATGCTTAGAACTGTTGTTTACACCTGTAGATTACATTCTCATGATATGTTTGACCAAATGGTTGTCATGGCTAGTAGGGGTCAATTCAAGGGCTTGTTCAAGTATTTGCATTTACATCATTATTTCATTGATATCTTTTTGTTTTGAAGGTTTCATTCATTTCCGGGCAGTGACCTGGGCCTTGGGCTTGAAAAAGTGTCTCAAATCTCAGGGACACTGGCACAACACTAAGAGAAATAGTCATTGGATGCTGGCATGCCTTGCCATGAGAGTGTCCAGAGCCTCCTGGACGTTGTTAGGCACATATCATGGGGGTGTCCAGAGGTCAAGGGATCTAAAACCTCAGTGGGATGGTTTCCATAAGTGTTGGGATGGTTCTCATGGGTCTTGTAGCTGATGTGGAAGGTCTGTATGATGTGTTTATGTCGATTCCATTTCCTTAAGGTCACCTAGGAGGTTGAATCCAATCAGAGTAGCCTCTCGTCACATATTTACCCTGGTTGGCCAGTTACTTGGGTAGATGTGGGAG
>APFE031495290.1:0-16000 GCA_000404065.3 Pinus taeda
AAAATATGTTAAATAACTCCCCTATATACTTATCCCCACCCCCTGGTTGAAAAATAACCATAAGTATCCCTTGGGAATTACTAAGTTTGCTTGAAACTTAGTAAGAACCCTCATGTTGTTTATAAAAAATCCCTTCCAAATGCACTAGGACTCACTCCTATCCATAAAAACCCTCTTTCTTCCCTTATCCTATAGTCATGCATGTAAATAAATTAACCTCGCACATGTTTAACCCCAAAAACCCACTTTTCTAAAGTTTTTTACCCCTGCCGAATTAAAAATTAAAATAATCGGCGCGCGGGGCCCCGTCCTTATCCATTCGCCACCTCATCTTATCCGCTAGCCGTCCGATCGCCAGAGCCCAAGATTGTGGTGGGCGGGTTGTTTTGTGCCCCGACATGCCGAGGGTTAGTGTCCGGGACTTCGGCGGTTTTGTCGTCGTACTCCCACCATGCGTCGCCCTCCCAGCTGTGGCAGAGCCCCCCCTGCCAATACCGCCCAGGCGCAAAAGCGGTGCACTCAAAACCCGAAACCACCCTCTCCTCGAGTCACGTAAGCACCACGTCACCCGCCACATTGCTGCTACCTCACCCCTTCCTGCCTGCGCCTTGCTGACATCACCCTACCACCGTGTCCCTACCACGTCATCACCCTGTTGTACTGCCATGTCACCCTACTGACATGATCATGTTGTCATCATCACCATACAAGAGGTTCCCACTACTAACTTCATGTTGATGTCATCCACCGTACCGCTGACGTCACCCGTCGGAAAAATCGCGCAAGTGCAAAATCAAAGCTTCGGAAGCCCGAAATGAGAAACAGAGGCAGTTTTCGATGCGCGATTAGCGCTTAGCGCTAATCGCACATCGCTATGGGAAATGGGCCAAAGTGGGGATTCTTTTGACTCTGCAGTCGTTTTTGCGCCGAAAAGGGGTCGAAAGGGCCAATTTTGTAGTTTTTAGCATATTAGAAGCAGAAGGAAGCCGAATTTTAATGTCAAAGAGTATCAGTGTTGCGGCAAAGTGTATCAGTGAAAATATTTCAGCGGCCCGAAGCAGGAAAACATTAAAGGGCCATCCAACAAAGTCAGCAAAACAATAAATGCCATTTAAAGGCACTCAAATCACAGTTACTGCACATCAAAGTCACATAAAGATCAGTGGACCAAAACTCAAAGCACAGTTATTGCAGAAGCACTACACCAAGTCACAGAGGACACCATATTAACTCATTTTGATCTAGCTGCCTCTGGCGCAACTTAAGAGATATTTTCTTGCATTTAACCTCAGCACAAGTTTAGGTTTTAAAGTCTTTTTTCTGTAGACCTGTTAGGTTGGCTGTAATAAATATTTTTGTATATTTACCCTATATATATAGCCCTGAATAATGTAATGAGGGTTGGTTGTTGTTATTGGATGGATAGTTGGCTAATGAATTCTAAGAAAGACTCGCACTGTGTATCTGATACTTTTCTATAATCAAAGACTACTTATGAGCTTGGAGAATGGATTGTTTACTATGTTTAATGGTTGAAGAGTGACTGTGGAATTCTTGTGCTGTTACATGACTCAATAAGTGCTTCTTACCTCTGTTTCCCATTCATAAATCAACATATAAACAACAGAAAGAAAGATTAGCTTAGAACTTGTTTAACTGCACTCTATGCTCAATTTCTGCTATTTCTTTATGTTTTCATCTGTTTTAGGCATAAATATGGATTCCACATGGCCCATGTTTTCCCTAATTCACCATGTATGACAGTTATCCATGGATTCTTAACTGCCCCTAGATAGAGCTCATTTCCTTTCCCCCTGTTAAGCTGAGTGAGAGATTCTTAATTGCCTCTCATTCCTTACATTTCATTCCATCTCTTTAGCTTGAAGGTTGTTTTATGTGCAACTACCCTGCTCCATTTTCCTCTGGTGACCAAGAAAACGCCCCAGCAGTCTTACTCCTCGACTCCATGCCGAATGGTTTGAAACTTATCACACTATGCATTGCCTATTTACTTGAAATCATCCTCCTTCCATCCAAACACCACCCAAATACAAATAAAACCCCTTTTGAACTCCATAACTAGCCTAAAATCATCATCAACAAAGCTAAATCATCAAGAGAGAGCCCTCTCTAATTGCAAGTGGGCTAGAACCTGCAATCCAAAGATTGGTTTGTGGTTACCTCGGCCGTATCCCTTCAGGAGCTTAGGGACAACCTAAGTGATAACTTCTTTCATGTTTAATGTATGCCATTCCCTTCTTATGCTTCTGAAATTAAATTAATGAGTAAATGAGGTTGAATCCATTGATTTCAATGCTCTGCCTTTGAATTTGTTTAGTTTTACATGTTTTCGCCTGTTTGGAGAGGATCCATGTTCTCCCTTGCTCTCTTTAGCTCCTTTTCGTTCTGATCCATCCATGCACTTAAATAAAAAAGCATTAAGACTACTGCCTACCTCGCCCCAACTTGAATTCTGCAAAGATCTGGCCTTCTCCACGGACCCAAAATTATTTTTTCCCATTTCTCCAACAAAACCCAAAAATCAAAATCAAACTTTCATATCTATTTACTAGCCTAAAATCAGTTCCCATTTTAAAGTCATCTTGCACCCTATTGCTTATTTTATCAAGATCGACTGGAGAGAGCCCTCTCCTGTCCTCGTAGGGCTAGCTATGAGGCTGAGTGTGGTTTGATGTAGCCTTGAGTTTTACCTTATTTCAGCCTAAGGTAGATTTGAGTGCTAACATAGTGGCGACCATACTGGGGAATAAATCTCAATGGTTTGCTTGTTGATGTGTTTGTTTCATGAGTCTTAGACGGAGTCTGAAGTCACGACAGGTAGCTTTCAAAATGCTTTTGCCATGCATAAGTGGAAGTAGATAAATGCTGCTTCAGTCGATCTCTGGTTAGCTTGTGAATGCAACACTTGATTTGCAAAATCATTCCAGTATATTTGTTCATTCTAGACCTTTGGATGATTGAGTCTAGAAGTCGATAGGCTGAAGATAATTGATTGTGTTCCTTGAAATGTTTCCCACATAGATCAATACGCTGGCTTCAAGAAGACATACCAGAGCTAATCCAGATCCGAATCCACTTCCTGTCTACGAAAATCTGAATTTGATTCCAAGACTCCTTTCTCAAGAAAGCTCTATGACTCCCGTGATTAAATCTCATTCGTGTCCTGCAATTTTTGAATATCTTGAAGAAGTTGCTTTTGATGAAAAGTTTGAACTGTCATTGTTTAAAACCAAGTATGTAAATGCTCTTGATTCTATAGTTCCAAATCTTGATTTCACTACTGCTCTTCAAATCGAAAAGTCTAATAAGTCTATTGAGAATTTTATTTTAAGACAACTCCAAACTACAATTGAGGTTACAAATATCATTGATTTTCTAGAAACTGCATCTGCTACCATTGGATCGTCCATTACGACATCCACCTCTAGAATTCCCACTGAACCTCCTTTCATCCCCACCATCCCTGTGTAACCTATTATTTCTGATCAAAAGTCTACAGTTAATTCACCTTCATCCATTGTTTCCACGCCTAAAACTGCATCTCCTTCGCACACACCTCCTCATACACCTCACACCTCAGCTGCACATACTCCCCCAACATCTCCAAGGCCAACTGCAAATCCACCAAGAGCCATGGCTGCTAGATTTGCACCTCTTCCTTTTTCGGCCAATTTGGATCCTATGCCTGCTGATTATCAAAGCAAGATTCCTATATTCGATGGCACACCACAGAGTATATCAGCTCAGAAGCATATTGTCCGAATGACAAACTTTTTGGACCTGCATGAAATTGATGCAAAAAATGTCTCAATGAGATTGTTTGCCTAGACTTTTGGAGGAGAGGTTCGTAAATGGTTTAGAGCTTTACAGGCAAGGAGTATCAACACATTACAGGAACTTCAGATTCTGTTTTTAGATCGGTGGGAAATGAAGAAAGATCCATTGCAAATCACTTTAGAGTATACCAGCATCAAGCGTAATCCTGGTGAGTCCGTTCAAGATTATATTATCAGATTTAATGTAGTGTATAATGCAATTCCAGATGACTTAAGACCATCTAAAAATTCAGCTCTTCTTAAATTCCTGGATGGTTTTGATCTAGAGATGGCTTATTCACTATGAGACAGAGATCCTCCTACCTTAGAAGATATGCAAAAGATTGCTGTTAGTGTTGAGGCGAATCTAAACGATAAGAGAGCATGGTTGAAAGCAAAGAAAAGAGTGACTACAAAGGAAGAGTCTACATCAGAACTGCCCTGGCTTCGTGAGATGGAAAAAATGTTCAAAAGAATGAACCTTGATAAACCATAAACGTAGATTTCTAATCCAAATTACCGTGGCCAGCAGCAGCCACAGTTCAAAATTAAGCAGCGTGAACAAAGAGCACAAGAGCCGGCAGCCCAGCAACAGATTAAAACTCCTCTTTTGCAGAAGTTTGTGAGTCAAGATTTAGATGATGATGATGATGTGGTAGGGGACCAAAATCACTTCTTTACTCCCGACGATCTACCCATTTACATCACTGAGGATGAAGAGTATGGTGTTAGTTCAGCTGCCCATAAAGATGAAGATTTTATCTTAGCAAATGATGCAGATTTAGACGAAGAATCAGATGATTACCAAAGAGGATATTTGAATGCTTTGTCCACTCAACAGAAGTAGTACTCATTAAGAAATCGGGATGTGCCCATAAATCCAATTCAGAAAAGAAAATAAGCTACAGCACCGAAGATGGATTCACCCATACCACAGAAGAAAGGAAAAGAGACAATTGATCCCACAACTAGTAAAATATCATCAGCAGAAAAGGAAAATCAGACAAGTATAATCAAGGATAAGAAGGAAGTTCCGGTCAAAGAACTCAAAAAAGTTTCAGCATTTAGTTTGGAAAATGAAATTTCCAAATTAAAAATATCTATTCCTTTGACAGAAATCATGAAGAACAGCAGCTACCATGATCAAGTCTCCAAAATTCTGAATTTTGATCCAATGTTTGACATAGTAAATGTTGAAGATGATCAACCAGAATTAATATTTGGGCCTGCATTAGATGGTGAGTCCCCTGACAGTGATGTTCCTCCCTTTTATATCAGTTTGAGATTGCATGAATATGTATTGCACAATGCTATGTTCGATTCGGGTGCCTCGCACAATTTGATGCCAAAGGCGATCATGGAAAAGCTGGGACTAGAGATTACAAGGAAATATCATGATTTGTATTCATTTGATTCCAGTCGTGTGAGATGTATCGGACTCATCAAAGATTTGGTTGTTAGCTTAGACCAAATTCCAGCGAAGAGTGTCTTGATGGATGTGGTTGTGGGGGACATTCCTCCGTGATTTGGGATGCTCCTTTCAAGATCTTGGGGGGGAAATTGAAAGGTACACTACAGTCAGATTTCTCTTACGTAAAAATTCCAATCTTTGGTCAAATGAGAAAGTTATATCGAGAGCAGAAGATGAAATACATGATAACCAGCAAAGAGAAGCCAATTAATCATGCTGTAAATTATGTACATACTGACTTAGAGTCTTTTGTTTTGTTTGCTGATAGTTTAAATGGTATAGATAGTCAATTAGTTCAGGCGGAAGATATACCAGAAATCACTAAGAATTTTAGAGAAGTTCTACAAAAAGAAAGAAGAGAAAAGCAAACTACTGTGGAGCAATCAGCTAAAGACAATGGGCAACAAACAGGAAAAACAGAGCTGGTGCAATTTCAGCATTTAGAGGACGATGAAGATGGTCTTTGGACCATGGATCTTGATGGCACAGTAGGTAGTGATGGTGCTGGGATTGGTGTTTGGATTCGCAGTCCATTTTCCGCTACGGATAAGGTTCTAAGCAAAGTGAGAGTGTGTTCCTACAAGCTAGCATTTGACTATTCTAATAATGAAGCAGAATATGAGGCTTTAAATGCTGGCCTTAAGATTCTTAGAAAGCTGAAAGCGAAAAGGATTGCAGTCTATGGTGATTCAGAGTTGGTGATAAAGAAGGTTAAGGGTGATTTTCAGGCAAAGCATCCTCGCATGAGAGCTTATCGTAATGCAGTCTTAGATATTCGAAAGTTATTTTCTGATCATACCTTGACATGTGTGCCTCGCATACAAAATGGTGTTGCTGATGGACTTGCTAAGGCAGCAAGCAATTTAAAAATTCCAATGAATTCCAACAACAAGTTCGAGATTCATGTGAAACATCGCCCCACCGTCCCAGACAATCAGCGATATTGGAAAGTCTTTCAGGATGACGAGGAGATTAATCATTTTCTGCAGAATAAGGGTAAGTTTAAAGACACCTCCATAGATATAGAATATGATGATGGTAGTGATGAAATACAAATAAATCAAATGGAAGTACTGCAACTTAAAGATAACATCATTCCTAAGGGATTGATTCCTTTGGAGGAACTCTTTGACCAAGATGATGTAGCCCGTAAACCAACATTGAGGCCAACTGGAAAAGGTGTTGAAGAGGTAAATATTGGGACAATTGAGAATCCCAGGATGATAAAATTATCAAAGTCATTATCACCAAAGGTAAAGGCAGAGTATGTGAAGTTGTTGTCTTTATTTTCTGATGCTTTTGCATGGGATTACTCAGATTTAAAAACATATGACACTAATATCATTCAGCATACTATCCCCATTAAACCAAATCATAAGCCTTTTCATCAAAAATTGAGGAGAATTAATCCGAAGCTGCTACCATTGATTGAAAAAGAGGTAAATAGGTTGTATAAGTCAGGGATCATCGTGCCTATCCGATTTTCAGATTGGATATCAAATTTGGTGCCCGTGAGAAAGAAAACAGGTGAGATCTGTTTATGTATCGACTTCAGAAATTTGAATAAGGTTTCATTAAAAGACAACTATCCGCTGCCAAAAATGGACCACATATTGCAGCGAGTAGTTGGAGCATCAAGGATGCACTACTCGATGACTATTGAGGATATAATCAAATTTTAGTGCATGAAGATGATCGTGACAAGACTGCGTTTACCACTCCATGGGGAACGTTTCATTATGCAAAGATGTCATTTGGTTTGAAGAATGCAGGAGCCACCTTTTAGCATGTAATGTACATGGATTTCACCAACGAGAAATATGTATTTTTGGTTGTTTAACTTGATGATTTAATTGTGTTTTCAAATTCTGATGAAGAACATTTATATCATTTGAAAGTTGTTTTCTAGAAGTGCAGAAAATATGGCATTTCACTGAATCTGAGAAAGAGTCTTTTTGCCATGGATGAGGGCAAGCTCCTTGGCCACATCATATCGAAAGATGGCATCCGTGTTGACCCTGCACGTGTTGAAGCCATCCATCAAATTGAACAGCCCTAGAACAAGAAAGAAATACAGTCCATGAATTTTCTGCGTTGTTTCATTCCAAATCTTGCTGAGCATCTAAGAGAAATCACAAATATGCTGAAAAAGGATAGTTAGGTAAAGTGGAAAGAAGAGGTGGTGAAATCATTCAATTTAGTAAAATTAGCTCTTTCTTCAGCTCCTATTTAATCAACCCGGACTACACGCAGGATTTCATTTTGTTTTCTTTTGCTTCTGAGCACACGTTGGTAGCTGTTTTAATGCAGAAAAGGGATGGAGTTGAGAAGCCCATTGCTTTTTTCAGTCGGATTATAAGGGATGGAGCATTGAAATACAATATTATTGAGAAACAAGAACTTGCGCTTGTAAAAGCCTTGAAATATTTCCGTGTGTATATATTACATTCCCACATTATTGCATATGTTCCTAACGCAACAGTTAAAGATGTTTTGGTACATGCAGATCCAGAAGGAAGACGGGGTAAGTGGATCCCTGTGTTGTTAGAATACGATGTGGAGATTAAACCAACCAAGCTGATTAAAGGACAAGGACTCGCCAAGCTCATGGTTGAAACAAATCTGCGTGCTCTAGATATAAATTTGATCACTGCCATGTCCAATGAAGATGAGGAGAGCACGCCATTTCAGGTATCTAATATTTTTGTTTCTTCCCCTTGGTATGCTGAAATCTTATACGTACTTCAGAATTTATCTCCACCTCCCGAGATGCCTAGAAATAAGAGTAGAACATTGAAGTTGAGAGTTGCAAAGTTTTGCATACTGAATTCTTCATTGTATTGGAAAGACCTTAGTGGAATGTTATTGAATTGTTTGGTAGAGGGGGAAGCCAAAAGAGTTTTGGAGGACTTTCATAGAGGAGATTGTGGGGGGCATTTGTTTTGGAAAACCACAACAAATAAGATTCTAAGGGCAGGGTATTATTGGCCTTCTTTGTTTTCTGATGTATATAAGGCTGTTAAGAATTGTCATGAATGCCAAATTTTCGAAGGGAAGCATAAACTACAGCCTTTGCCTCTCAAACCAATTGAAGTCAGTGCACCATTCTAGCAGTGGGGATTGGATTCCATTGGGGAAATCCACCCAGCATCTTCCGAACAACATAGATGGATATTAACAGCTACAGACTACTTCACGAAATGGATTGAGGCCATCCCCACTCGACAGGCCACGGATGCGGTAATTATTTCTTTTTTTGAAAATAATATTCTGTCACATTTTGGGTGTCCTAGTAAGATAATCACAGATAATGCAGCAGCCTTCAAGTCTAAGAGGATGCTTGAATTTTGCTATAAGTACAATATTAGCTTGGGACATTCGACCGCATACCATCCACATGGAAATGGCTTGGCAGAATCTTCAAATAAGTCCTTGGTAAACATCATTAAGAAATTGCTGGAAACCAATAAAAAGGGCTGGCACAAGAAATTAGTGAATGCATTGTGGGTTGATAGGGCAAGTCAGAAAAATTCTATTGGCATGTCTCCTTTCAAGTTGGTGTACGGGATAGACAGGGTTTTTCGTACTTCGCTTGTTGTCCCGGTAGTCAAATTGCTTCAGGAAGCTGGTAGTGAGGAAGATCCCATGTAGCAGAGGATTAATTAGATGATTCATTTACAGCAGACACAGGAGGAGGTATTTCAAAATACTTTCAAGTTGTAGGAGCGCATCAAAAAGATTTATGACAGGAAGACAAAGGCAGATAAGTTTAAGCTAGAAGATGTGGTTTTGAAATGGGATGCTCAGAATGAAGATAAGGGAAATCGCGAAAAATTTGAAAACCTATGGAAGGGCCCTTTCAAGATTGCATCGTATCATGGTCAAAGCACCTTTCTTCTCAAGGAAATGAATGGAGATGATTATCCTGGAGGGCCGATCAATGGTCGGCTGCTAAAATGATACCACTTCTAAGTATTTTCTGCTGATTTCATCATCATTGTATATATCGTTTTACTTTTATTTTATTGCAAGTGTGTACTGATATTTTATCTTCAGTCTAGGGCCCAGAGTGAAGGCTATAATTCTGAAGATGGAGGTTGGCCAATTCAAAAGTTTGTCAAGTCAGTTTTGTCAGTCTTTTAGTTTAAAAATCGAGTCAATTTTGGTCAAAATTCAGTCGGTTTTCAATGAAGTTTGCAGTCAATAAATGTATTAGAAGTCTTGTGTTATCTGTTGAAATAATGACTCCATTGCCCAATGGACAAAGGCACTGTCTAACTCCCCCAGAGGTCTGCCGTTCTTGGCATCTCCTCGGAGCCAACATCCCCATTGGAGCCAATGTTAGAGTCGGTCCTTACAGCCCTCCATCAGAGATTAGTTCGCTTTTTTCATATCATTCTTAGGTGTCTCGCTCGTTCCACTTCGTTGCATTTTGCTAGGGGCATGCCATTGATTAAGGAGAGGGTCTGGTCATCTTGTCTTTCCTCGTGCTTGTACCTGCAGAGCGAATTAAAATTCCTTAAAAATCACTGAAGATTCAGGTCACGTCATTACGGTCATAAATTATTATTTTTGCCAAAGAGAGTCTTTAGTCCTAGGGTCTAGGGTTTCAAGTCTTTGGAGACATGTGATAAAAGCTCGTAGGTTAAGAGGATGGTTTCGAAAGCTTTCTATTTTATATTTTTATTCCCAAAAACATTTGAAGACATTTTTTAGTTCAAAACTCTGTTTTGAATTGGAAACTGTCAAATTTAATTTTTGTAATATTGATGTATTTGTTTCACCATAAGAAAATTTCACAGCAAGCCTCTAATGTTTTCCAAAGCCAAATGCCAAAATCTGTGCAAAAAATCAAGACATTTCATCAGTCCAAGTTTCAAAAAGCCAAAAAAAAATCATTGTATTAAATGAGTGAATGTCAAAATGTCAAACATTATAAGAGTGGGTCATGGAGTAAAATTAAAATCAAATATGATGTGATGAGATATTTTCTTCACATAGAAAATATGGTAAACAATTTCATTTGCACCAAATCTCAAGGCAGAAGTTAAGTTTGAGCTATCGAAGGTCGAAGATACAATTTTCATAGCCCTGGACTGTATTGAAGGTGCGTGCGACCCATACAAGGTGCGCGCTACGCATTGGGGGCGCGCTACGCGTATAGCCTCCCCTGTCTTTGCAAAAATACAAGGGCGCTACGCGTATGGTGTGTGCTACGCGTTGGGCCAACATGCTGCGCACACAGTCACAGACCCAAAAAATTGTTGTTTCTTCATCCAAATTCGTGCCAAATCGCCTCCAACTATTTGCAAGTAGGTTTTTACCTTTGCTCAGTGAATTTTGGATATCTTCATGGTGTTTTCAATGTGGAGAAACAAGTGTTTAAGATGAAAAAATTAAACCCTATGTTTTTGTTTCCAAATTCACTTCTTAGGGTGTTGAATCAAATGTAAGGGACTGTCTGGGGGTTTTTTCAAACATTGCAATTGTCCAATGCCTATGTCATTTTTTTTTAATGGTGCTCATGCTCACTATTAACCTCATCCCAATGCTCTTTCATGTCCATTACATCTATGCTATCTTTGTCACAGTCATTACCATTTTTACACCATTGTTCCATGTAAACTTAGTTGACTATCTCATTATGGCTCTTTTATGATGCTTTGGTACATAGGCAACATGCAACATATTTGGATTTTGAAGCTTACATTGAAACTTTTGATTCCACTACACCTATATCAACATAAATATTGCTGACATCTTGTTTTTTTAAAAAGTCATGTCAGAGATAGATTCAGTTTATGAGCAGGAGTATGATAGTGATTCCACAACTGAGGGTAATGTGCCACGGAGGTCTCACAAAGGTGGCAAAGGTGGTAAGCATCTCAAGGAAGAGCCTACTTCTTTGGCTCAATTGCAGGATTGCCCGCTTGCAATGGATTGTTTTCAGTGTCAGTCATGTTTCCAATACTGTGAGATGATCTCACAAACCCAACATCATCGTGAACTAGCCCGTCTTTTAGTTCTACATTTACATGATGGTCATGTAAACCTCGCCGGAGTAAATTTCATTTTGTCACTAGAGATTATTGCTCAGGCCACCAGGATACCAAATATAGGAGAGAAATGGAACAAACGTGTGTAGTTAGAGAAATTCTACTATGAGCCATACATCAAACCTGGGTATATGAGACACTTGAGTAGGGTTTTTCCTTTCAGATTCCTGAGAGATGAGTATGTGCCATTGATGAAACTCATCATTCGATATTTCAGTTGCGAGGGCAGATTCTCACGTCTTTATGCGTACCATGTCTGTTTTTTGATGCATTTCACAAGGGTACGTATGATGAACATTCCGTACTTCATGTATCGCGATATAGAGAGGATGATGATTTTTGTACAGAAGAAGACCCCAGCACAGCAGCATAGAAGTATATATCATTATGCACTGATCAATATCGTAGTGCTACATCAGTTGACACAGCAGGGCATTACTTGGGAGGATTTTATCTCCTGTGACTTCTTCACAGCACCACAGCTACTTCCAGAAGTAGTTCATGATGAGGGAGAGCCTTCACACCAGCCTGACATTCTTGAGATCGAGCATATAAGTGCTCCATTGTATCTGACATACCAACGAGGCCATAGGGCCTTATTTGCAGCTACACGATGATTACTATCTCCACCCGAGGTGGAAGGGGTCTCGTTGACTCCATCAGCGGAGCGAGTATTATCTCCACATGATGTGGAAGGGGTCTCGCCTTCCTCTTCAGCATAGGTACAGATCCAGGACAAAGGCAAGAGACCTATGCATGATGAGGGCCCTTCAGGAGGCCAGGACATTGATTTTATGATCATTAATGTTGATGCGAGCTCTCCCAGCTTGGAGCTAAAAGAAATCATCCAAGAGCAAAAGGCTGAGAATGACTTGTTGAGGAAAAAATTGCAAATGGCTAAGTGGGTGATAAACTCCCTAGTGTTGGCATTATGATTCTGGTATGACTCTATGATACAGGTGTTGTACTTGATGGCAAGTCTCTCAAATGGCAATGGTCTGTTCAAGCTCTCAAAATGATGGAAATTAAGAAGCTTGCAGGTGAATGGTTCAAAAGGTGCGGACCTGCAGGTTCACCGTGCAGGAGGAGTGGTCATTTTCGCAGGTTACCCATTCAGTAGGTGCGGAACCCCAGTTCACTCACTTCAAGGCAGTGAAGCGCGTTCGTGTGGGGTTTCTTATGTTTGGCCCATGGTATTTAGCCCGCCTTTTATGATGCTATGGTTTTGGCCCGTGGTATAGGATGTATTTTAGCCTCGGTTTGGATCCCTTGTATTGGTTATTGATGGTTTTGTCCTATGGTGTGAATAAGGGCTTGACTATAAATAGGGAAGGAGATCACTTGGCTAAAGTAACTTTTCAATTAAATATCTTGAGATCTGAAATTTTGGGTGATTGAAAGCTAGATCTAATTCAAGGAGGTAACTTAACTTAAGGTGAATCTATTGGCATGTCGTGATATCCTGGGCGCATGAACAGATCTGTGGATCTGACTGACTGTGGCACATTGGTGTACTAAAAATCTGGCCCTAATCAGAAGTCTGCAGGCGATCCGAAGGCACAGTGCGTGGGTACTCAGGGCAGTCAAAGGCGAAGTGCGTGGGTACGCAACGCAGTAAAAGGCGCAGTGCGGGGTACACAGTACAGGAGAAGGTATAGTGTGGGGCGCACGCAGCACAATCAAGCGTGAAGTTTGTGGTGCGCAGGCTAGAAGAAGGCACAGTGCGGGTCTACGCAGTAAGTCAGAAGTGAAGGTGCGGATATGAAGAAAAGTTCACAGAGCAGAAGAAAAACCATTGCAGATCTATGCAGTTCTGTCTCAGAAAGAGCTGCGGACATATGCAGGCCCCTAATGGTGAAGTTGTGGTCATATCTTGAAACAATTGTTGATTGTCTTTTATCTATTGCAGCAAAGTTCTGGGGTTAGAATTCTGGTATTCTTTTCTGTTTACAGCATTCTGAAGAGAGGGTAATTCATTGGTTTATTGTATAAGGAGATTGGGTGATTTTCATGTACTTGATGATTATTTGATGTTCATGGATCCAGTTTGAAAATTAATGAAACGTGGTCCTTAAAAGAGCAAAGGGGGTTGTAGCTCCCTTCCAGGAGAAACTGGAAAACACGAGAGGGAGTTGTAGCTCTCTGCAGGTTGCAGCCTGCGTACTGGTAAAGGACTGCACCAGTACAAAAGCATTGTAAAAGAAGTTTCTAATTGAAAGAAGATAGAGACATATTGCAGCAGGTGGTTTTCACCCACATTGGGTTTCCACCTTATATCTGGTGTTCTTTGGTGTGACTATCTGTTTTTCTTGATTTTATGGTACTAACATACAAAGAATAATTCAAAGTATAAATAAGGAAGATATATTGAAAAGAATTTGATAATATTGATTCACCCCACCCCCCCTCTTAGTATTATTTCCGACACCTAGAGTAGTGCAACAAACAACTAGAGATGAGCATACACTTTATGAGCTGCGACGAATCTGTGAGGATTGAGAATTGGCCCGAAAGAGAGCTAGTGATATGACACCAGCTGATCAAGAGTCTATGCTCATACATGGTAACATTCATATGGAGAAATTGTTGGAAAAGGCCAATAGAGACAATGACATGCTTCGTCACATGAAATTTCATTATTGGGCTCGCATGCACGTTTGCAAGGCAAAAATGAAGATTTTGAAGAGGAGGTTGAGCAAAGCACTAAAATGGTGAAAAAGGCCCGATTCACTCTAGATTTTGGCCAAGGCTTCATTGGCTAGGAATAATACATGATGGAGGATCTTCCATTTGAATTTGAGCAAATTCGGAGAAATTTTTGTCATTTTGAAAAATTTTGGTCTAAAAATAGGTTTTTCAGCTATATGGGTAGCGCGTCAACGCGCTCGCTTTTTATTGGGACAATTGCTGAAGGAAAACTTTATATTTTTGGGTTTGTCATGGTGAGTTATTCATGTTCAAGTATTTCCGAAGCATTTCAACAAGTTATGGATGATCAAAAGGCCCAAAAACACCATGAAAATCACCTTGCTGCCACCTTTTGCACCAGCAGGAAGTACTTCCAGGAGAATGAAATTTTGAAGGGGAAAATGAGCTCCAAATTGGGAAATTCCACTTGGGCGGGATAGCAGACGTCTAGGGCTTTCCAACCAGCTATTGTGATCTTGATTTTGATGTCTGGAAGTGCCCCAAAAATAGGTATAAAGGCGCGCTACGCACATGGCCCTGGCACGCTACGCATATAGATTTTTGATCAAATTTTCACCTTCCATCTCAAAAATTCAGCCAACTTTCACCAGTTTCACCCTCTGATGTAGTATATGATTTATCTTGATGTAATTTGATGTATATGATGTAACTTTGACACTTTTTTACCTATTCTAGATGATTCATTCACAAAATAGCAAAAATTAATGTAATGAATCAGTTTCCTTTCTTTTAGAGGCTGGTTGTTTGGATGCCTAGTTTTCAGCTCTATGTTTGGAATTAGTTCAAAATATTCCTAGAAAGATGAATTCGACCCCTAGAGGTGTGGGAAGGGGTTAAGAGGTATATATAATGTAATTTTTGATACATTCTACAGGTTAGACTCTTGGGAAAGATTTTGGCACGCTATTGTACATATTTTTCATATTTTGGCTAAGGAAAGATCAAAGGTTTTGTAGCACCTGTTTGGATTCTTGTGGCTTTCAGTTCTTGATGGCATTTTCTCTCAGTTTATTGTAAGTTCTTTCATGTTTAATGTATGCCATTCCCTTCTTATGCTTCTGAAACTAAATGAATGAGTAAATGAGGTTGAATCCATTGATTTCAATGCTCTGCCTTTGAATTTGTTTAGTTTTACATGTTTTCGCCTGTTTGGAGAGGATCCATGTTCTCCTTTGCTCTCTTCAGCTCCTTTTCATTCCGATCCATCCATACACTTAAATCAAAAAGCATTAAGACTACTGCCTACCTTGCCCCAACTCGAATTCTGCAAAGATCTGTTCTTCTCCCCGGACCCAAAATTGTTTTTTCCCATTTCTCCAACAAAACCCAAAAATCAAAATCAAACTTTCATATCTATTTACTAGCCTAAAATCAGTTCCCATTTTAAAGTCATCTCGCACCCTATTGCTTATTTTATCGAAATCGACTGGAGAGAGCCCTCTCCTATCCTCGTAGGGCTAGCTACGAGGCTGAGTGTGGTTTGACGTAGCTTTGAGTTTTACCTTATTTCAGCCTAAGGTAGATTTGAGTGCTAACAAATAGAACTTATCCTTCTCTTTGAGCTAAGGTTCCTCCTTCATTCAGATCTAGATCTACACCATCGTCCCAATCACCAAAATTTCAGATCTAGCACGTATTAGATATTCAGTTAATTCAGATCACTCTTTGCCAAATGATCTCCTTCCTCTTTTATAGTCTTAGGCCTTCCACAATACCACGGTCCAAAACCATAATAAATCAATACCATGGACCCAAAACTTGGGATCAAAATTTCTGACGAGACACCATGGTCCAAAACCATAGGTTTAAATACCAAGGACTAACTACCACGGACCAAAAGTAAGCTCTCCAACATATACACACTTTTCCTTGCATGGAAGTGCGTGTATACGCATATGCGCCTTTGTAACGTCTAACCCACATGTATA
>APFE031495290.1:16373-48499 GCA_000404065.3 Pinus taeda
TCAACACGTTTGTCGAGATGCCATGGTCCAAAAACCATAGGTTCAAATTCCAAGGACTAACTACCATGGACCAAAGGTAAGTTTTCCACATGAAATAAACTTTTCTCTGCATAAAATTCCGTGAACTTTTCTCCACATGAAATAAACTTTTATAAACTTTTCTCTGCATAAAATTCCATGAACTTTTCTCCTGCGTACTTCTTAATTCTCATCATATTGAGAGCCATGGCATGGGTGTTGCCATCAAGTACAACATCTGTAACATATAACCATACCAGAGACATAATGCCAACAATCTCCCCCTTTGGACTTGATGGCAACCTCAAAAACTTCAGCGACATTCTCCCCCTTTGACATCAAGGGCAAAGGGTTATGCTCCCCCTAAGAACATGCTCCCCCCCTGAATATGAACCAGATCTGCAAAGAAGAACCATAAAACACCAGACACCATGAATGACCAAGAAAGAGATAGAGACATATTGCAGCTATATTCAGACCAGCTCCCATGATCTCCTTTTGTACATCCTCCATAATGCCAACAATGCATTATATTCTCCCCCTGAACCTGTGCCGCAACCCAGCACATGTACGCATATACCCCAGATGAATCATGCGTACAACCAAAAATCAGAAGAGTCTCAACAATAAGATGATGCATCAACAACCCCCAGCTTTTGCCTGAGGTATTCAAAAGTCTCCCTGGGCAATGGTTTGGTGAGAATATCAGCAACTTGTTCCTTAGAAGGAACATACTCCAACTTGACCTTTTGTTCCAGCACTTGTTCCCGGAGAAAATGATATTTGATAGGTATGTGCTTGGTCTTTGAATGCATGACTGGGTTCTTTGAAATGCTGATTGCTCTTGTATTATCACATAAGATGGAGATAGGTGGTGTACAAATGATTTGAAAATCCTGCAAGGTTTGCATCATCCAAAGGAGTTGAGTGCAGCAAAATGGAGCAGTCACATATTCCGCTTCAGTTGTAGATAAAGCAATTGAACTCTGTTTCTTGCTGAACCAAGATACTAATCTGGAACCCATAAAGAATGCACCACCACTTGTGCTTTTTTTGTCATCTACGCTTCCAGCCCAATCTACATTTGTATAAGCATGAAGAGTGAGATCTGTATCTCTTGGATACCATAGGCCATAGTTTTGAGTTCCTTGAAGATACTTGAAAATTCTCTTTACTGCCTGAAGATGAGTTTCCTTTGGATTTGCCTGAAATCTTCCAACTATTCCCACTACATGCACGATGTCTGGTCGGGTTCCTGTTAGATAGAGAAGACTACCAATCATAGATCTATAGGTTGGTTGGTGCACTGCTACTGAGTCATCATTTGCGCTAAGGCTGGATCCTGTCACCATTGGGGTACATACAGGTTTCGAATCCTCCATCCCATATTTCTTCAAGATCTGCTTGAGGTACTTGGTTTGAGATAAAAAGATACCACCTTCATTTTGTTGAATTTGTAAACCAAGAAAATATGTCAGCTCTCCAATCAAGGACATTTCAAATTCTTTCTGCATCACCAAGGCAAAGTTTTGACTCATATCTTCTTCATTGCTGCCAAATATGATATCATCGACATACACAACAAGTATTAGCAATTTGTCATTTTCAATTTTTATATAAAGATTGCTATCTGTTGATCCTTTTGAAAAACCTTGTTGATGAAGGTATTTGTCCAGACGGTAGTACCAAGCCCTTGGAGCCTGTTTAAGACCATAGAGAGCCTTTTTTAGTCTGCATACAAGTTTTGGATCATTTCCAAGAATGAATCCATTTGGTTGCTCAATTTACATTTCTTCTTCTAGGTCTCCATTCAGAAAGGTTGATTTCACGTCCATTTGAAATACTTTCAACTTCTGAAAGCTAGAGAGAGCAAGAAACATTCTGATGGCCTCAAGTCTAGCAACGGGAGCAAAAGTTTCTTCAAATTCTATTCCTTCTTGTTGTGCATACCCTTTACACACCAGTCTGGCCTTGTTTCTAATCGCTTCCCAATTTTCATTCAACTTGTTTTTGAAGATCCATTTTGTTCCTATGACATTCTTATCTTTTGGTGTAGGAACCAACTCCCAAGTGTTATTCCTTTTGATCTGCTCAAGTTCTTCATCCATTTCTTTGACCCAGCATTCATCTTTGCATGCCTATTTTACATTTTGTGGTTTAGTGGAGGACAGTAATGCCAAATAGCTTGAAGCTTCTGCAATTGTTCTTCTTGTTTGTATACCTGCCTCTTTCTACCCCAAAATTTGCGTTTCTAGATGATTCTTTTGAACGTATTTGGATGGAGTCTTTTCTTCTATCTTTATTTGTTCTTCAAGCTGCCTCATTGGTCTCTTCTTCTTCATCATGAATCTGATTTGATGTAGATGGATAGTCCTCTTCATCTTCGAAATCTTCAAATCTTACCTGCCTAGGAGTGTTTTCATCTTCATCAACCACTACATCAATACTTTCAACAATTTTTCCAAGCCTTTTATTGTAACACTTGTATGCTTTGTTGTGCGGAGAGTAACCGAGAAGAATGCCTTCATCTGCTCTGGGTTCAAACTTGCCAAGATGTTCATCAGTATTTTTGATATAGCATTTGCTTCCAAAAATTTTGAAATATTTTACCGAAGGAGTCTCACCATACCAGAGCTCATGAGGGGTTTGAGTGCTGTTCACTTAGAAATTTGTTTTGTTGAGAATAACAACTGTAGCAAATGTAGCTTCACCCCAGAAAGTTGTAGGAGTTCTAGACTCATCAAGCATAACACAAGCCATTTGTTGAACCATTCTGTTCATCCTTTCAACTACTACATTTTGCTGAGGAGTCCTGGCTGTAGAGAATTCTCTTCTTATTCCATTTTCTTCGCAAAAATAAAAATAATCATTTGAGGTAAACTCCCCACCTCTATCAGACCTAAGGCATTTAATTTTGTGATCTGATTCGTTTTCAACCAAAGCTTTGAAGGATTTGAATTTTTTGAAGGCTTCATCTTTGTGCTTCATAAGTCATAACCAAACCATCCTTGAATAGTCGTCAATGAATAATATAAAGTATTCTTCTCCCCAATGCGACCTTTTCCTAGATGGACCACATACATCAGTATGGACAAGTTCAAGTGGCCTACTAGCTGATCCTTCCTTCTCAGGGAAGTTAGTTCTGGTTTTCTTACCAAACTAACATGATTTTCATATTGTATTGTCTTGAATTCTGATGTCTGGAAGACCACGAACTGCCTGGTATTTGCATGCTTTCCTTATCTGTGAGAAACTTATATGCCCCAACCTCCAGTGCCATAGCCAGTGTTCACCATTCTTTCTCAGATAGCATTGTTGTTGTCCTTCTTTGAATATGTATAGATTATTTGGAGTCCTTATGCATTTGATCACTGTTTCTCCTGTATCAAGATCACGAACACTACATCCATTTGATTGAAAAATTACCTCTGTTCCTTGATCGCACATCTGACTGACACTCAATATATTATGCTTTAAGCCATCAACATACATAACATTTACTACTTTGACCTTATCTTTTAAAAGAATAGAACCTTTACCTTTTATGAGTGCAAGGGTGACATTTCCAAATGAGACCTTCTTCTCCTTCTCCAAGGCACTATATGACTGAAGTGTTTCTTTATCACCTGTCATATGTTATGAACATCCACTGTCAATGTACCATTGATTTTCCTACCCTTCTGCATATAAGGCTATACCACATCTTTCTAGTTGTGGTTCTTTCATTCTCCATGTTTTAATATTTGAGGCTTGCTCCTTCTGATTTGTCTGTCGAAACCTGATCCTGCATTCAGAATCTTCATGACCAAAATTATTACAAATAAAACATTCTATTTCATTCTCAAGAGCAGAAAAGTTATTGTAGGTCCTTTTCATGATCCCAGTCATACTCCTCTGTTTTTGAGTTTCTCTAGTCATGATAGTTTTGTAGGAAACACATTGAGCTGCTTTGTGTCCAAAGTTGTGACAAGAGAAACATTGGTCATTGAAAAAATTCCTGCGATTATCAACCCTATGGACCGAATGATTGTAGTTGCCATTCATTCTTGATGCAAATTGAGAATGATTAACCTGTGGTTTGTTGTAGCTTCTGTTTATCCTTGAATCAAATTGCCCCTAATTTACTTGGTGATCTCTATTCATTCTTGAAGAAAAATGTCCCTGATTTACCTAGTGATCTCTATTAGGCTTTTGCTCACTCCTCCTTGCTGCATCAAGATAACTTTTGTAGGTGGATGGTTTCTGCGCTTGAGTTTCTTCTTCATTATATCCCAGACCTGTCTTGATTAGAGGAGAATGCTGCACTTTGATAATCTCATCTGATGTTTTAGATCCTTTAACAAATCTAATATTAAGAGCTTTGGTTTTCTTAATCTCTTTTCTAAGTTCCACAATTTCACATTCTAACTTTTCATGATGTTTTTCACTTTCAGCTAGTTGAAATTGCAAAGTATCAATAATCATATTTTTCTCTTCTAAACAAATTTTGATTTTAGAAATCTCTTCATAAAGACCTTCTTCATCTATAGCATCCATAAAATCATCATCTTCAAAAGCCATTAAAAGTCTATAATTATTACCTCGTTCATCTTCATCACTATTTGAGATTCCATCACTGTCTTCATGAGTGTAGTAGCTTTTCTTACTTACATTCTGTTTCTTGTTCCATCTAACAGGTTCCTTACCTTTTTCAAGCTTGTCTTTCTGAGGACACTTGACAGCATAGTGACCGACTCTTCCACAAGCAAAGCATTTGAAGAGTAACTTACCTCTAAATCTTCCAGCACCCCGTTGAAGGTTCTTGACAAAATTTGATTCTTCCTCTTCTTCTGACATATGTCCTGACTCATAGTAATCTCCTTTGCCTGAAGCCTTGAATGCAACTTCTCTCCTATTTGAAGGTCCTCCTTTCCTCATTTCATAAGAGGTTAGAATTCCGTGTAGCTGTGACATGGTAATTTTCTGTAGATTCTCCTTTTCTTCTATTGCAGAAACTTTTGATCCAAACTTAGGAGACAAAGATCTTAGAACCTTTTCAACCACAACCGCCTTTTTTATTTCTTCACCCAAGTTTTTCATGCAATTAACAATCTCATCTATTCGTAGGAAATAGTTAGCCACACTTTCATCATTGTACATTCTGAGATTTTCATACTAAATTCTGAGGGTTTGAAGCTTTGCTCGTTTTACCTGTTCATCTCCTTCATAGCTCAGAATGATCTTGTCCCATATTTCTTTTGCGGTTTTATACTACATAACCTTGACGAATTCTGATTGAGATAGACATCCTAATAGAGTATTGATAGCCTTTGCATTTATTTCAAACTGCTTCTTCTCAGCTGGATCTGTGGGAGTTGCTGATGGAAAAGTGTACCCTGTATCTATGATATCACAGACTTCTGTACCAAGAGATTGAATATAGGCACTGACTCTTACCTTCCAATAGACGAAATTGGTCCCGTCAAAAATTGGTGACCTGATCGATGCTTCTCTCTCGTAGTTGCTCATGATGATAGATCTTCCTTCAAGCGATCAAGCTTCTTCTGAAGGACCTGCTCTTATACCAATTGTTGGAAATAATACTGAGAGGGGGGGTGAATCAGTATTATCAAACTCTTATCAATTTATACAAATATTTTCAGATCTAACAATTGAAACTTGCATATACCTTCCAAACTTATAACTTAATTTATTCTTCAGATGTTTGTCATTAATTTGTATGTGAGAACCATAGAATAATGAGCAGGAACACAAAATAGACAGTCACACCAAGGAACACAAGATGTAAGGTGGAAACCCAATGTGGGTGAAGACCACCTGCTACAATATTTCTCTATCTTCTTTCAATTAGAAACTTCTTCTTACAATGATTTTGTACTGGTGCAGTCTTTTACCAGTACGCAGGCTGCAACCTGCAGAGAGCTACAACCCTCTCTCGCTTTCCAGCTTCTTCTGGAAGGGAGCTACAACCCCCTTAGCTCTTGTACTAGATAAAATACTAGTACGTAGGTGCTGACCTACAGAAGGCTACTACCTTCTCTTTCCTTCCAGGGACCACATTTCATCAATTTTCAAACTGGATCCAAAACATCATGTGCATGTGCATCACCCAATCTCCTTTAAACAAATAACTTCTCAGAATTCAGTGACCAGAAAATAACACCAGTAACCAGACACCAATTCAAACCCAGATCTCTGCAGAAATAGATAAAAGACAACTAAAATATATTTCAAGAAAGGTCCGCAACTTCACCGAAGGAAACCTGCGGATATCCGCACTTCTGCCATGACGAGTCTGCGCAACTCCGCGCTTGCATCACCGATTCAACTGCGCACCTCCGCACCTGCTTCTTCTTTGGTTCTGTGCACCTCCGCACAGCGTCGATGCCGCTCCTACGCACCTCCGGATTTAGACAGTTTATCAGTTCTCAAACATACCCAGACTGTTGAAATCACAGATCCGTTCATGCGTCAAAGGGGTCCCAACTCTTCAGTAGATCTGACTTATAATGCTCCGATTTCTCCTTGATTCATATTCAACTATGTCTCACCAACCGATTATCAGAAATTAAAATCTTTCTCTTCTTAAGATTTTCAACACTTGTGATTAGCCAAATTATCTCCTTTCCTTTTTATAGGCTAGGCCTCACTCAAAACCATGGACCAAAACCATTGAGAAACAATACCACAGACCCAATACTCGGGTTCAATTCTTTTGGATGCAATACCACGGACCAAAACCATAGGATCAAAAACTGTCGGACTAATACTATGAACCAACCATAAGATTTCCCATGTGCGTGCACTTTTCTCTGCATGAAAGTGCGTGAACTTTTCTCTGCATGAAAGTGCGTGAACTTTTCTCTGCATGAAAGTGCGTGAACGTTTCTCTTCATGAAAGGAACTTTTCTCTGCATGAAAGTGGGTGAAATTTTTTGCACTATAATTTATCATATGAGATGAGTGGGTTTCCATCAAGTACAACATATGTATCATAATGCCAACAATTTAAGGCTATCATGATCTATTTTTACTTTGAAGTGTCTTCCCACTAGGTAAGGAAGTCATTTCTTCAAGAAATGTACTATTTCCAACATTTCCTTCTCATAAATAGCTTTGTGTAAATACTTTCCCTTTATTAGATGACTTTAAAAAGAAATGGGTCTTCCTTATTGCATTAAAACAACATCAATTTGATTCTTGAGGCATCACATTCCACAATAAAGGTTTTTGTGAAGTCTAGCGCAGCTAAGACCGGATCTTGGCACATTGCCTCTTTAAGATGTTCAAATGCCTTAGTTGCTTATGGAGTCCAAAAAAATCCATCTTTCTTTAATGATGTTGTTATAGGTGCTATTATTTTCCCATAGTTATTAACAAACTTGTAATAATACCTTGTCAACCTGAGAAATCCTCGAATATGCTTTAGGGTTGTGGGGCTTTTCCATTCCTTGATGGCTTTAATTTTGTTAGGGTATAACTTGACACCCTCATGAGATAAAATATGAACCAAATATTCCACCTCATGTATCCAAAATAAGCATTTGGAGGGTTTTGAATACAATTGTTTCTCCAATTGTTTAAGCACCCTGTCAACATGTTGAACATGATCTTTCCAAGATTTGTTGTAGATTAATATATCATCAAAAAATATTAACACAAATTTTCTAAGAGATAGTTTTAAAGTGGAATTCATCAAACCTTGAAATGTGGAAGGTTCATTAGTAAGGCCAAAAATCATGACAAAAATTTTGTAATGACCTTCATGACTTATGAATGTTGGTTTTGCAATGTCTTCTGTCTTCATTCTAGTTTGATGGTATCCGAAATGAAGATCTAACTTGGTGAAGTAAATTTCTCCATGTAATTCATCCAACAATTCATCAATGATAGGAATGTGTAATTTGTCTTTAATAGTGAGTTTACTGAGATCTCTAGAATTTGGACACAGATGCCATGATCCATCCTTCTTGTGCACCAATACTATTGGAGAAGAGAAAGAAATTTGGCTAGGTTGAATTATACTTTTCTTTATCATTTCTGCAACCATATGTTCAATTTCACCCTTTTGGGTAATGAGATATTTGTAACTTCTGATGTTTGGAATAACACTTCCTGGAATCAAGTGAATAACGTGATCATGATAATGAATAGGTGGGAGACCTTTGGGAGTCTCAAATACCTTGGAATGATTGTCCAAGACTTTTTGGAGATCTGGAGAAATGGATGGTTTCAATGTTTAAACATTAAGTGAGCATAATTATTCCATTATGCCTCATTTTCCTTCCTTCAAAAGATTTTTCATGCTATTAGATATATTATCTTCCCTAGTTTCCATGTGATACACCTTAATTCAATTTCCATTCCTTCCCAAAAAAATTTCAAGAAAAGTTCTTAAAAAATAAAATCTATTGTCCCCAAATATTGTAACCTTTAGACTCCTAATACAACAAGTTACAACACCACCCATTGGAATGGAAAGCATTGGACTATTCAATATATATTCCCCCATGGTTATCTTGATATTATGGCACTTCACTTGCAACCATCACTTGACACTCTATTGTTGGATATAAAAAGAAATTTAATTCCTTGGCTATCTTGAAATGAATAAAATTATGGGTACTACTTGAATCAAACAGTCCTATTACCTTTTTCTTCTTGATATATCCATCTATCACGAGAGTTTAAGGGGTGGTAATTCCCACCAATGCATAACATGATATTTTCGGATTCATTTCTTGTTTCTATGGGGTTGGTTCTTGGTGTATATCCTCTTCTGTTGATGTTTCTTGTTCCTTGTCTTCCTCCCCTTCACAATCTATGTAAAATAATTTTTTCCTAACACACTTATAACCTTTAGTGTATTTGTTATCACAGCTGTAACAAATCCATTTTTCTCTTTTTTCCTCCAGTTTTTGTGGTGTCAACCTTGTAGGCTCTTGGAGGCTAGGAACAACACTTCTATCGTTATAGTTGTGAGTGGTAGACTTCCTTGTTGCCATAATTTTGTTTTCAACTTTTCTTACCACCCTGAATGCATTTTCCAATGAATTCGGTTCCGAAAAGTGAACCTCATGTTGTATGTTATCCTTTAAAGTCCTTATGAAGGCATCAATCATATGCTCCTCTATAATATCAATTACCTTGATATTCAATCTTTGGAAGTCCTCAATATGCTATTCCATTTAACCTTTATGTTTGAGATTTATCAACTAGCTAAAGAAGCCACTGGTGGCCTGGGTGCAGGCGAGATAGACAACCTCTCAAATCTGGCTACAATTTCTTCAATATCTAGTTGAATTTCTCCTTTAGCTTCAATTGGCGTATCAGTCATCTACAGCCACATGGGTTTTCTTCAGAATCACCCTAACCCTTGTTAATTGACAAACAGAGCTTTTGTTCCTATCAGAACTGTAATTCCAAAGGGACTACACAAAAACACTATCGACCCTTTTAAACTAAGAAACTACTTTTTTCAACACAAAACACACAATCAGTGGCTTTTTGTTCCAAAGGAACAGATACACTATCGGCATTTTCCAACACTGTCGCGGCGTTTAAATGGTCTCGGTGTAATTCCAAAGGAATTACACTATCGGTGCTATATATCAAGTCCCTGCGTTAAACGCAAATAATACTATCGGCAGACTTTTATTCGAAAGGATCGAAACAACACCCTTTCCTTCGATGCGATAATCAGTAATCGATTTCGGCGGTTCCACGGTTCCAATACCTGACTCCTCCTGCTCTGACCTTGCGATGCAATAATAATCACGGACCCGATAACTTATACACTCTACTTTATAGCATTTCGGATCCGAGCTTATCGGGGTTTTGGACTTCAATAGTTCCACAACCCTTTTCACTCCACTTGCAATTATGTGATGCGAAATTGGTTCGGACCTGATCCGGTTATGAACCAAATCTAATAAACCTTTACGTCTGGAACTATGTTCTATTTAAGGAAATGTCACGATTTCCCTATGTAAATAGAGTTTCTGCCTGGAAACTCAACAATGTTTACGAGGAAACTAAATGCGCCGATATGAAGGAAAAACTATTCAAAAGGCTTCAGCCTAAACATCACTTGGAATATAAGATGAATTCATCAATTTTCAAACTTAGAAGAAAGCGATTTAACAAAATCACGTATACAATTATCAATTAAGCGAAGGCCATTTATTCAGATGAACAGAGAGAGAAGTTTTTAGATAATAATGCTCCCTAGACTCCCCACTCTGAGCCTCCCTTTTTTTTATTTATATCGATAGATAAGCCTTCTCGGCCATTATCCTTTACAAAAGCATGCTTTTACATAGAGTGATTTAAAGCATAAAGCTTTGTTACAGCTATCCACAAACGATTATTTTAGCATGATTTATTCTTACTCTATCCTTATCTTAAACTAGGAAAGCATGGAAATTGCTGGCTAAAGGACCCCACTCCCTTGCTTGTAGATTTTTTTTGGATTTTTGGAATATGTTTGAATACTTCTTCCCCTCTAAGTCACATGCTCCTGCATCAGCCACTGCTCTTTGTATCCTCATAATGTGCTATCAATTCCTCTATAAAATTTGTCTAAGTGACATTTAATTTATGAGAACAAAGAAATCGATCCCACACAAACTAATTGGGTTCTAAATATAAATATGCAATGTGTACATTTTGTGTGTGTGGCACATCATGTAGATAAAATAATTTCTTCATTTATAGTAACTATGTTACTGGATCCTTTCCATCAAACTTCCTCATATAGATCTTTGGAATATGGTTGATATCAGCCCTGATTTACAGTCTCTAAAATCATGATTCACATTCCTTTTGTTCTCATCATGAGTTTCATGGACTACCTTGTCACCATAAGGAATCCTTTCCTACATCAACTTTGTCAAACCTTCCTTCAAACCTTCCATATCTTATTTTAAACCTTCCATGCCCCCTTTTAAACCATCCATGTCCCCTTTTATTTTTTCTTCTAAACCATCCATCTTAACATTCATCACTCCCAATTCATTTTCAGTTTCTCTTTGTGAGAATGAAAATTGTTCCCACAATTTTGATATATCATGTTGCATTTCTTCTTCTTCATGTGTCATAATAAATATTTTCATGGCTTAATGGGTGTATAATTTTTTTGTTTGAGAGGAATTTTAGAACCAATTAATGATATCTTGCTTCATTATGCCCTTTGAATCACTTAAAATGGTTTTTTCAAATAAAACTATAATTTAAAAATACACAACTTGTAGAATTTGAATTTGAGCTTGTTGATAAGGTTGACCTTGCAACTGTTGTATCTTTATGATTTTAGCTTTTCAAGGTATGAAATATCTTTCTACGGTAGTCCTTTGTGTCTTATTACATAAAACAAGAGAGACACAGATATACATGGTTCACCCAATTTGGGCTACGTCCACGGAGAAACAGCTAGTCCTTCCTTTTATATTATCTAGCAAACTGAAGAGATACAACCTACAACAGATCCGCTATAATTCACTCTTTGCTCTCACACAATCTCCTTTCTCTTTCTCACTCAGAATACAGATCTTCATAGACAAAATACAATTCCCTCATATATAGCGAAGGGTTGCCTCTAGGGAAAAAACCCTAAATTAAACATAACTTCTACCGTCAGATCTTCGCCTAATGAATGGCCTAGATTGACTACGAAATTACAACATTTTACAAGGCAATTTTACATCTATTTTTAGCTTTGGGGGCGTTGCCCCTGATCCCCCGCAAGGGCGGGCTCCCAAAGATTGCAGTTGCCCCCCCTCCCCCCCCAAGACCCCCCTTGTAGTGAAAATATTACAAGAGAAATTGCTACCACATTACGAACTGGGTTCCAATGCGGCGATACCTATGAATAAAGAAGATAATCAGGCTCCACACCGAACAATCTCCCACTTGGAGACTGATTATAGAAACTCCACCGCTGCTTCATTTGTTGGACAATGAATCCACTTTGGACCTGGTTGTTTCTCATGTTCTTCATCATACTTGAAGACCAATTGAAATCGAGCATAATCTCAGTTTCTCCCTGGTTACAACTTGTGTTAACATATCTGCAGGATTCTGGCTAGTGTGTAGCTTTTTCAACTTCAACTGTCCATCTTCCAACACTGACTGTATGAAATGGTACTCGATTTGTATATGTTTAGTCTTCGAATGAAATGTAGAGTTCTTTGCAAGATGTATGGCACTCTGGCTGTCACTATATAACCTTCCCAATTCCTACTTCTTACCCAATTCATCCAGAAACCTTTGTAACCAAATCATTTCTTTACTAGCCTCTATAGTAGCAACATACTCTGCTTCCATTGTTGAGAGTGCAACAACACTTTGTAGTTTTGAAACCCAACTGGGAGTTGTTCCACCTATAGTAAGCACATACCCTGTGGTGCTCCTCTTGTTATCTCTATCACCCGTCATATCTACATCAAGATATCCCCGTAGAGCAATTTTTAAACCACCAAAGCATAATGCTTGATTTGTGGTACCTCTCAAATACCTGAGAATCCACTTCACCACCACCCAATGTTATTTTCCTGGATTTTTCATGTATCTGCTTAAAACTCCTGCTGCATGTGCAATATCAGGCCTTGTGTAGACCATTGCATACATTAAGCTTCCAACTACTGATGCATATGGAAATTTAGACATATAAGCCATTTCTTCTTGAGTCTTGGGACACACCTCCTTACTTAGTTTGAAATGGCTAGCCAAAGGTATACTAACTGGTTTTGCATTTTGCATATTAAAATTTTTCAACACCTTTTCTATGTACTCACTCTGAGATAATGTTAATTTTTGATTCTTCCTCTCTCTAGTTATTCTCATACCAAGGATTTGTTTTGCAGCACCCAAATCCTTCATTGAAAATTAGTTTTCCAAAAAAAAATTAGCACATTTATTTCCTGCATGTTAGAAATTGCAACAAGCATGTCATCTACATACAATAACAATATAGTATAGGTGCCATCATTTTTCCTTTTGAGATAAACACAATGATTAGAGTGACATCTAGTATAACCTTGTTCAGACATAAATCTGTCAAATTTTAGCTACCACTACCTTAGAGCCTGTTTTAAGCCATACAAGCTCTTCTTCAACCTGCACACTAGTTTCTCTTTCCCTTTTACCTCATATCCTTGTGGCTGCTGCAAATATATCTCTTCCTCAAAGTCCCCATGGAGAAAAGTTGTCTTTACATCTAACTGCTCAAGATGCAAATCTTCATTTGCTACTAGACTTAAAATAGTTTTGATTGAAGTCATTTTAGTAACTGGAGAAAATATCTCATCAAACTCTATACCTTTTTTATGTGCAAACCCCTTCACCACAAGTCTAGCTTTATACCTTTTCCTACCTCTGTCTTCTTCCTTCAACCTATAAACCCATTTATGTTGCAATGTTGTTTTACCTGTAGGCAACCTGAATAAGTCCCAAGTCTGGTTATGTGCTAAGGAGTCCATCTCTTCTTTCATGGCTTGCTCCCACTTCTTCCTGGTTTTTAATTGCACTACTTCTTCATAACATTCTGGTTCACCAGAATCAATCAACAATAAATAATATAATGAAGGAGAGTATCGTTCAAGGGGTCTACTTATCCTAGTAGATCTTCTAACACCACTTTCAGGCACTTGATGTGCTTGTCGTTGTTGTTGTTTTTTTGGCTGTTGATGATTATGATTTTCAAGCAACTTCACTTTTTATGTGATCTCATCAAGCACTGTGTATTCTCTGTTTTCTTTTTCCTGTTTCTTTTCCTGCAGCTGATCTTTATACAAAACCTTTTCATTGAATATGACATCTCTGCTCTTAATGATTTTGTGTTTTTCATAATCATAAAAGCAATAACCAAAATCATTAACACCATATCCAATAAAGGTACATTTCTTTTATTTTGCCTCAAGATTTGTTCTATTTTTTTTATTAATGTGGACAAAGGCTTCACAACCAAAAGTCTTTAAAAATGAGTAGTTTACCTTTTTACATGTCCATGCCTCCTTTGTAATACCACCATTCAAGGAAATTGAAGGCCCTTTGTTTATTAGATAAACAATAGTATCTATAGCAACTTCCCAAAATTGTAAAGGCAATCCTACATGCAATCTCATGCACCTTGCACGCTCCATGATTGTCCTGTTCATCCTTTTTGACACACCATTTTCTTGTGGTGTTCCTGGAACTATCTTCTCTTTGTGAATTCCATTCTCTGAACAATACCTATCAAAATATTTGCTGCAATATTCATCTCCATTGTCTGATCTGAGACACTTCAACCTTTTTCCTGTCTCATGTTCAACTAAATCTTTCCATTTCTTGAAAGTATCAAATACATCAGATTTATTTCAAATACAATAAATCCAGGTCTTTCTGGTTGCATCATCAATAAAAGTAACATAATAACAAGGGCCACCGAGAGATGATACATGAGCAGGTCCCCATACATCTGTATGCACAAGCTCTAATTTTTCGCTCTTCATTTCTTTCCCAACTCTAAGGAATCTGACTCTCTTCTATTTATCATAAACACAATTCTCATAGAATTTTAGATCAACATGCTTCAAACTTGACAAAAATTTCTTGAGTGAAGAATTTGCATCCCCTTCTCACTCATGTGCCCAAGCCTATGATGCCACAATGTCGTATCTGCTCCTATAGAGGTTAAAGCATTAACAAAATTAGAAATACCATTGCATAAATACAATGCACCAACCTTTTCTCCTTTTGCTATTACTAGTGCTCCTTTAGTGACCTTCCAATTTTTATCTGTAAAAGTAGTTACATAGCCTTCACCTCCCAACTTCCCTATTGAAATAAGATTTTTCTTCAGATATGGAACATGCCTTACCTCCTTCAATATCCATTGATTTCCATTTTGTTGTTTTATGAAAACTGTACACATTCCAATGATTTTACAGGGTTTATCACCACCCAATCGAACCTGTCCAAAATATCCTTGAACATAATCATGAAAATGTTTCCTATCAGGTGTGGCATGGAATGAGGCCCCTAAATTTACCACCCAGGCATCAATAATATTTTCTAATGAAAGAATCAAATCATCCTGCAACACATCACCTGTCACATTCGCTTCATGATTGTTTTCTTGTTGTGTGTCTCCTTCTTTTCCCTTTCGAGACTTGCAGTCTTTCTTCAGGTGTCCTTTCTTCCTGTATTTCCAACACACTATCCCCAATCTAGACTTGGATCTGCCTTTCTGAAGTAATAAACTTCTGATACGCAGAAATATATGTATAAATATTTTATTAAAAAGATGAATAGACAAATGATGATGATTACAAATGGGGTTCCTGGCTTATATACTGCCATGGACACCCTTTAGGGAAAGGGCATGATCTTATGATCATGCCCTTTCGTCTAATTTAACTGAAAATTAAATAATAAACCTAATCTAACTAATTTTTTACATAACATTGCCTTCCTCTCGAAAGAATGCTTTGTCCTCAAAGCATAAGTAACGATGGATGTTGTTGAAGAATGATCCATTCTCACAGAAGTGTCTTCTTCGGGTAAGTCCTTCCACTTGATCAGATATTCCAAGATGATCAAGGTCCCACACCTTAAAAGGTCTTGGATTAATCTCTCAAGTTCTGTTTTTTGGTGATGCGGATATCAGTATGGCTTGATGTTGACGGGGTCTGACCCTTCCTTGACTTCTATTGTATGCTCAATTTCCCTATTAGGTGGCATCTTCATAGGTAGGTCTTGAAATACTTTTTCATGCTTCCGAATCAGATCTTGTATCTCTGGTGACTCTTCTTTGGTTATATTTGCAGATAACATTTCTAATTGGTGACATTGTACTACATAAGCGGATGCTCCTTTTCAACTCAGCTTCATCGTCTGAGATGATGATACAACTTGATTTTTTGGTGCTTTGAATCCGTGTAGTTTGTACTTTTGACCTCCCCATTTGAATTTTATAAATTGTACTTGATGGTTGGCGGCATAAGTACCTAAAGTTCGTAGCCATTGGATACCTAAGACTACATCTACTCCTCCTAATGGTACCGTGAAGAATGAAGACTCTAAATTAAAGTCTTGAATCTGCAAATTGACCTTATGGCATTTCCCCACCTTTTCAATATTCTTACCATTAGCTACCATCACTTTCATGTTTGGTAAGGGAAATGAAAAGATGTTGAGTCTCTTTGCCACGGTTGCATCTAGAAAATTATGCGTGCTTCTAGAGTCGATGAGAACCACTATATTATTCTTCTTTATGTGTCCTTTTAACTTTAAGGTTTGAGGTTGTGATATACCTATCATGGCTGATAATGACACTTGCGGAATACTCCCGTCATCTAATTCTGGTGAGAATTCTGGAGCATCTTCTATTTCTTCTATGTCAGAATCTTCACTGTTTGAATCATTGGTTTCTTCACAATTATATAGGTTCTTTGGTTCTTTTCCTTTAGCACATCTATGTTTGGGGTCCCACTTCTCACCACAACGTTTACATTTACCCTCTTTTATCCTTTGCATTTCCACATTAGATTTTTCATCTTCATGACGATGTGGTGGAACATGTCTTGTATTATTTGAGTCCACATACTGGGGTATCCTTCGTCTTGAATATGTTTTTTCTGCTTTTGACCAAAATATTGGTTCAGATTTCTTTTCAGCTATTTTTGCTTTCCGTCTTGCTACTCCTATTGATGTAATGTCATGCATCTCAAGTTCTGCTTGTAAATGGGTTTTGAGTCCTGAGACGTATGATTGGATCAGACGAGATTCTGATAACCCAGGTACTCGTGTTACTAAGGTCTCCCATTCTTGAGTGTATTCATCCACACTTCCTTTTTGTCGTAACTTGGTGAGTTTTGAAAAGAACTCTTCTTCTTTTACACCTTGGAATCTTTTAAAGAAGGCATCTTTAAATTTTCTCCAGCTAATGACGTGTGTTGTTTTTTTCCACCACATATACCAGTTATATGCTTCTCCTTCCATTTTCATGGATGCATGCCTTAGCTTTTCGTTATCATCATTGATGTCATATATCTCAAAGTATTCTTTTGATTTGTTTATCCATGCAACATTGTTTTTTTCGTTCCCGTCGAATTTAGGCATCTCAACTGTTGCCCTTCGTTGGTATTTTGCTAATGGTTGAGCGAAAAAAGGGTGTTGATTGGTAAAGTTATCCCAGAGTTGCTTGTTTGTAAAGGCTGTGTTACTCATTTCTTGGTGGGGTGTCGCTGATTTCCTT
Source organism: Pinus taeda (assembly GCA_000404065.3). Lineage (NCBI taxonomy): Eukaryota > Viridiplantae > Streptophyta > Pinopsida > Pinales > Pinaceae > Pinus > Pinus taeda. The sequence continues at coordinate 33,631 of APFE031495290.1, forward strand.
GGGGTTTCAACTTTTTCATGAGAGTCTGTTGACTTTGTTGAATCTGATGAGATGTGTTCTTGATTCTCTTCATTTTCTATTAGTAGTTGTTCGGGTGTACAATTCATCTTTTTACACAGAAGTTTTAGCATTGTTAATGCATCTCTGATGTTTACTTCTATTTGGACATGTTGATTTTTCATCTTTATTTCTATTTGATTTGTCGTATCGTGAAGATTTTTTATTTCATCAGCGTGCTCCCCAAGCTTGATCTGGAATTCATTTAATCTTTTATTGACCTCGCCGTGGTTGTTATTTATCTTATGCTTCAAATCCAACAATTTTTTTTGAAAATCTGCCATCGTCATTGTCAACATCGAGCGGGTTTGTGGGGGCGTGTATTTATCTACCAACTTAATTTTATTTTATTTTTAATTTTTTTAATTATATGACATAAGTTTTGTTTTATGTTTTTTTTTTTTTTTTTTTTTTGTTTTGTTCTTTTGTTTTGTTTTTTAAATATTAAATTATATAACATCTAGTTTTCAACTATATACTATATGTATATAAATTATATATATATATATATTATGTAATATATAATTATTTAATATAATTTAATTATATATATTATAAATATATATAACAAAACTCTTATCGAATTTAATTTGGAGCGGAGCGGCACGACGGTTTGAGCGGATAACACCACAGACGTGGGCAAGTAATTGAGGGTTAAGGAACAGAACGATGAGGAACAGCTGACAACAGGCAGTGGCGGCTGCAACAAAAAATGACTGTCGGGATACGATGATGGTTACCACGTTGGTACTGAACTTTGGAAGGCGAAAGCGTGTGGCAGACGGCTTGTAGGGACCGGATTGCAGTGGACGAGGGTCGGGGTGTATAGGTTTTACACATGGTTTTGGGCATGATGGATTTTTATGGTATTTTGTAGATCTAGTCAAGGAAACTACAATTATGTTCTAATCTAGGGTAAATGGATTTGGGTTTATGAATGCTTCGACATGTATATATATGTATTGTAAAATTGAAAGAAACATAATGAAAAATCAATCTGGTAGTCTTGATTTTAGGATCTAGGGGAAAATCTTTGTGTATTCGTTTTTTGTTTCTCGCCATTGTATATTTTTTTGTTTTTTAAGAATTCCTTTGTAGGTAATTTCTATGCAGGGTTAAAACATACATTTGGTATCAGAGATGTTTTGGCTTCAAGGGGACACCTTTGCTACTGAGGGGTTTCGCTCGGGCCTATGGTAGACCCTGTTCAATGGGAGATCTGCGGGGTTGATTCTTGCAGTAAGAGAAGATGGCAAGCAGTGGAAAGATAGAGATCGAGAAATTTAATGGTCAGATTTTTGAGTTGTGGAAACTCAATATGGAAGATATGATGGTGGATAAATATCACTGGATCGTGGTAGATGCAAGTACTAAACCATCGACAATGTCAGTAGAAGAATGGGTGAAGCTGGATCAAAAGGAAAAAAGCACAATACGAGTGTGTATTTCATATTCAGTATTGTTGAATGTATCAGGGGAAGCTACAACAAAGGATTTGTGTGTCAAGTTAGGGACTTTGTGCCAATCTAAGTCTTTGGTGAGCAAATTGTTCCGGCGAAAAAAGTTGTATAACCTGAGGATGAAGGAAGAAGACTCAGTGACAGAGCATATTAATGCCTTTAATATTGTGTTAAGCCAATTGTTATATGTTGGTATAAAAATTTAATATGAAGATAAGTGCATCAGTTTGTTGTGTTCTCTACCAGATTTGTGAGATAGTCTGGTTGTTGCTATAGGTAGAAATACAACTACCTTGAATTTTGATGAAATAGTCTCATCCTTGTTGTCGGAGGAGATGAGACAGAAAAATATGGAGAGCAAGAATGGAGATGCCTTGTCTATATGAGGATGGTCCTAGAACAAAAGCAAAAATAAGTCCTCAAGTGGGAGATCAAAATCTAGAGGGAGACATAAATCTCTAGGAAAACCTATAAAGGTATGTTGGAAATGTGGAAAGGAAGGGCACTACAAAAAGGATTGTAGATATAAAACTCCTGAGAAAGGAAAGGGATCTGATGATGCTCCTTCTGCAGAGGTGAAAACCACCTCAGATGAAGGTGCAGATGTCTACTTGGCTTCTTCTTCAAGTACACATGTAGATCATGAGGCATGGTTGATTGACTCGGGTGCATCCTTTCAGTTCACTCCCCATAGGGAGTGGTTTTTCGAGTATGAGAAATATTATGGTGGTGATGTCTTATTAGGGGATGATAGGAAGGCTCGAATCATCAGACGCAGAAAATTCAAGCTAAAGTTGCAAGGTGGAAGGATTAGAACAATTCCAGGTGTTCTGCATATTCCCGCATTAGCCAAAAATTTGATTTCTGTAAGAAAGATGGATGATGCAGGTGTAAAAATAGCGCTTGAGAAATATACCTGCAAGATGGTTCAGGTAGCACTGGAATTGTGTTATATACCTAGGGGGGTAATATGGGGTACCGAGGGAGGTACCCAAGGTAATAATGTAATAATGGGATGGGCCATAGTAATAAATAAGGTGGTTAACCCATGTCATGTAAGGGACCACAAGTAGTTAATAATAATGTAAGGGGCCCATGGTATTAGTTGATGGTATGAGGAAACCATGGTAATGATGCATGGTATTGTATGTATGAGGCCTATATAGAGGCTAGAGACTCCATATGGAGAGATATGAAGAGAAGTATTCTTGTATGAACAGGCATATGGCTTGTGGAGTGTTCTCCTTCCTTAGGGAGTGAATGTATGGTGTTGCCCTACCTTAAGGGTTTTGATAATAAAGAAGCATTTCATTCTATTTCTATCTTGTTATTCTTGGGTTATTTCTATTATCATAATATTTCCGGTTTAGATATACAACAAGTGGTATCAGAACTACAACAAATTGATGCAGGGAGTTTTGATTGGAACTTTGTACAAGCTTCTGGGTAGTACTATTATTGATGGGTACAACCGTTTTGTGGTTCCTAAAAGTGGAGCAAAAAATTTAGTGGTCTCTAGAGAAAATACCATGCTATCGCATCAAAGGCTTGGACATATTGGAGAGAAGGGCCTTCGAATACTTCATGGTAATTGTATGGTAGAAAGTATGTCTAATTTCTCTCTGGATTTCGATTTTTGTGAACATTGTGTATATGGGAAGAATAATCATGTGAATCTCCCCTCTAGTGCTAAGAGGGTGAAAGAGATATTAGAGCTTGTTCACAGTGATGTGTTTGGAATTGTGTTAGTTCCATCACTGGGTAAGTCTATGTACTATGTATCCTTTATAGATGAATTCTCAAGGAATACATGGATATATTTCCTCTAGAAGAAATCTGAAGTCTTTGATAGATTTAAAGAATTTAAGGCTCTAGTGGAACACTCGATAAAGAAGAAGATAAAGGTGTTGAGGACAAATAATGGTGGGGAGTTTTGCAAGAAGGAATTTGAAGAGTTTTGTAAGAAGTGTAGTATAGCATGACAAAAGACTACTCCATACACACCTCAACAAAATAGAGTTGCAGAAAGAATGAATAGGGCATTGATGGAAAAGGCAAGAAGTATGCTCAACGGTGCTAGGTTAGGAAAGGAATTATGGGCAGAGGCGGTGGATACTACATGTTACCTGGTTAATAGATCACCTTCATCAGCACTGGAAGAAAAAGAAAATGGGTGTTTAAGAAGAATATGAATGCAGAAGGCAAGGTGGAGAAATACAAAGCTCGGATGGTAGCAAAAGGTTATTCCCAAGTGTCGGGAATTGATTTTGATGATATTTTTTCTCCTTTTTCCAAGGTAGCTTCTATTAGATTACTTTTATTTGTTGTTGTTGCTTTTGCTTTTAAGGTAGAATAGATGGGTGCGAAGACACCATTTATTCATAAGGATCTAGAAGAAGAGGTCTACATGAAGCAACCTGAAGGCTTTGCGGTGAAGGTGAAAGAAATAACTGGTATGCATGTTAAAAAAGTCTTTGTATGGATTAAAACAATCACCAAGGATGTGGTATCAAAAATTTGATACATATATACGGGGACTTGGCTTCACTAGAAGCAAAGCAGATCACTGAGTGTATTTTAAATTAATTGGTGGCCGTGTTATTTATCTAGTCTTGTATGTGAATAATATGTTGCTGATTGGAAATTACAAAGAAATTATCCAGGATTTGAAGACCCCATTGTCCTCCAAATTCGACATGAAGGATCTTGGTGCTGTAAACTATATTTTGGGCATGGAAATTAAATGAGATCGGGCAAAGAGGAAGCTCTAGTTAAACCAGAGGAAGTATGTTGAGACAATATTGCAGAGGTTTAATATGAAGGATAGTAAACTGGTGAAGGTTCCTATTCCTATAGGTATAAATTTATTTGTTGAACAATGTCCCAAGACATAAGAAGAGGAAGAGGACAAGTCTGATGTTCCATACACAAGTGTAGTCGGAGCCTGATGTATGCAATGGTTTGTATTAGACCATACATTGCACATGCAGTGGGAGTATTGAGCAGGTTTATGTTAAAACCAGGGAGGGAGCATTGGACAACAGTGAAGTAGGTTTTTAGGTATTTGTGTAGCACTAGCGATTATGGTCTATGTTATCAAGGAAGACCAGGATTGGACAAGGTTTTGGAAATTTGTGGCTTTGTTGGTGCAAAATGGGTTGGAGATCCGGATTAGAGAAGACTACAAATGGGTATGTATTTAACGTATTTGGAGGAGTAGTTAGTTGGATGACCAAGAGATAGTCTGTAGTGGTATTTTCAACTATAGCGGCAGAATACATGGAAGCCACTCATGCAAGCAAGGAAGCAGTTTGGTTGCAGAGATTGTGTTCAAGTATGGCGTTAGTACAATGAGATATAAGGATAGATTGTGACAACCTTAATTGTAAGTCAGCGCTCGCTCCCCAAAATTTTGAACATCGTCATCCCACTTGCCATCACAACATCAAATAGATCTTTCTAAAATTTTGAGGTAAATTTTGCATCTCGATCATAAATGATATTCTTGGGTATACTATGAAATCTAAATATCTCCTTCATAAAAAAATGACCAACATCAATTGCCTCGTAAGTGGATTTAATAGCTATGAAGTGAGCCACCTTGCTTAGCTTATCTACCACCACCATTATAGCATCATGTTGCCTAGATGTCCTTGGCATTCTAGTGATGAAGTCCATTGAAATGACTTCCCACTTCCACTCTGGAATGGGGATTGGTTGTAGCAATCTTGCTATATGCCTACACCCCACCTTCATTGCTAGCACTCCAAGCATTTGGAAATGCACTCAACAACATCGTTTTTCATTCTTGGCCAACAATACATCTTTTTGATGGTTGTTATCATTTTTTGATAACCAATATGACTTGAAAATGGTATTTTATGAAACTCATCAGGGATGAGCTTCTTCAAGTCACCCATATAAGGTATATGTCACCTTCCTTTGAACTTTAACATTCCATACTTTGAGAGGGATTAATTCTTTCTCAATGCCCCTTTGGTCTCTTGTTGCAAGCATTCTTTCACTAGCTAACAATGTTCATCCTAATGCATTGCTTCTTTAATATTAATCTCACAGGTACTGATACCTGCCACATGAGCCACTTGTAGCCTTCTACTACCTTGTTCTCCTTGCCTTTGATGTATTTGATTTCAAAATCAAATTCACTAATCAAGGTTAACCACCATGCTTGTGTTACATTCATCTTGGCCTAATAAAATAGATACCTCATCCCTCCATGATATGACAACAAGATAAACTTCCTTCCTAACAAATAATGCCTCCACATTTTCAATGCATGCACTATCATTGCAAACTCCAAGTCATGAGTGGCATAATTATGCTCATTCTCATTTAGCTTCCTTGACTCATAACATACCACTTGTCCTTCTTGCATAAGGACTCCACATATGTACAAACTCCGAAATATTTTTCTGGATCTACTATCCTCAACATCGATTCATGTGTGAGAAAATATTTCAATTGCTCAAAGTTGGCCTCACATTATAGTATTCATAGGAATGTATTTCATTCTCTTTGTAATGTTGTGATTGGGTGCCCAATCTTTGAGAATTTTTGGATAAACCTCCTATAGTAACCACCCAACCCCATGAAGGATCTGACCTCCATCACATTCTGAGGAGTTGGCCACTCCATAATGGATTTGAACTTCTTTAGATCCAATACTACCCATTCCTTTGATACAATATGTCCCAAATAATAAATTTGACACTGAAATAATTCACATTTGATGAGTTTGGTATAAAGCTTATGCTCTCTTAGAAACTGCAACACTGCTACTAAATTCTTTTCATGCTCTTTCTTCATTTTTGAGTAAATCAAGATATCATTAACAAAAATTAGCACAAAATTGTCGAAATATGGACCGAATACCTTATTCATTAAGCACATAAATGTTATTATGGTGTTTGTGAACCCAAACTACACAACCACAAATTCATAGTGCCCATACCTGGTTCTAAATGTCATTTTGTGAATATATTCATCTTTGATTCATACATGATGGTACCCAAACCACAAATCGATCTTTGAGAACGTTGCAAGCCCTCTCAGCTAGCCAAACAAGCCATCAATCCTCGTCAGAGGACACCTATTCTTATTGTGGCTTTATTAAACTTCCTATAGTCAATAACAAGTATCTAGGTGTCATCCTTTTTCTTTATAGATAATACAAGTGCTCCCTAAGGTGATATGCTAGGTCTAAAGTATTCCCTATTCGACATTTCTTTTAATTGCAATTTTAATTCTACCTGTTTTCTACTGTAATCATGTGATATGGGGCTCTTGATACAAGTGTTGTTCCTAACAACAATTTTATTGAGAAATTAATTTCCCTCCTTGCTAGAAATCGTGGGGTTTCTTCAGGAAACACATCCTCAAATTGTTTTAAAACTAGATGCTCTTCCAAATTGTTGTTGTTTATTTGAGTTGTTGGTCACTTAGATAATGTATAGTTTACATCCCTTCCAAATGCACCACTTCAATTGTAGCGCTAATATTTTCTCGAAAAATCATTGGCTTCACTTTTCCTTGTAGTGTCATCGTTTCATCTTTTGCTGTGGAGGAATTTGATTGATTTGTTGAAGTAATCAACTTTGGTCTTATGTCCTTCCAATCGATCCATGTTGACCAACATGTCATATGAATCCAAAGGTAATAAGTTTATGTCTGTGTGCATGGGCATGCCATTTATTACTACAGGGCATGACCTCACCACATTCTTGACTTTCCTCTTAGTCCTCATTTCTAGTTGCACTAGCCATGATCTTTCATGGGCTATATTCAGTAATGCACATCTCTCTTAAATATTGGGACTAACATAACTTAAATTAGAACTTGGTTCTATCAAAATTGAAACTGGCTAGGTTTTGATCATACCTTCCATCTCAATCAAAGATGCTTGGCGATCAACTTTCCTGTTACAATCACAACATAAATCAGTCACACACACTGTAAGCCACACCCGTGATGTTATTTTCTTCTTGCACATTGTACATTCTTGGACCATTTCACTGTCGCTAAGGACAATATATCTGTTGATGGTTTTCTCCAAATGTCCAACAATGCATAAGTCCTCCTTTGAACCTCTCGACTTGTTTTCTTGTAGGTTTGGTAAATTGGTCCTACCAACAATAATGTTTTTTTGTTGATACTCATCCTTGGTAAAAGTGGTAGACTTCATACTTCCTTGTCCTGGCTAATATCATGTTGACCTTTAACCTTTCCCTTTAAAAGTATTTTTTCCGCTTGGTTTCCAATCAACCCCAAGCTCATACTTGTGCTCGGATTTCTCATAACAATACTTAATTTTGTTAATGGAATCCTCTAATGTTTTAGGTTCATCGAATTCAATTATGTCCCTAAATGCCTATGGAAATCCACTGAGATATCTTTGAATATTTGTCCTTTTTATCTTTGATGTAAGGTACATATCTCAACAACTCCAAAAATCTGGTTGTAGATTCATCAGCTGACAATTGCCCGAGTTTGTGCTCATAGAATTACTTGGCCTTTGTCATTGTACCTTTCAAATAGGTACTTCTCCCAAAAGTACCTCTCAAATCTACATGAGGACAAATCTTTCTCTCTGGTATCTTTTACATTCCTCAAATTTTCCCACCAGATATTAGTCTTTCTTTTCAAGTTTAAAATGGCTACTCTTGACTTCATATTCTCAAAGTAATCATGCACCCTGAAATCCTTCATCTCATTTCCACCTCTATGAGGCCTCCTAGGTGCATGTCCTTCCACAAGTGAATCACTTTGGGTCTCCACTTCATAATCAGATGAAGGATTTAGATGCCATAACTGCTGATAGACAAATTGGCTTGAAGAAACAGGTGCTGATGTGTCAAACTGTGGTATACTGTTTTTATGATGTGCTTCATCTTTGTGGAATGAATAATTTGCAATTTTGGAGCTTATTTGGAGGAAATTTTGAATGTATTTCAGGCTTTTAAGCCCAATGTGCCGCGCCTTCCCTATGCGCTGCGTCAGTGTATTTTTGCACTGAGAAATGCAGCCCAATGCACCGCGCCATATCTATGCATAATGGCTTTTTGCAGGAGCCTTTTGGAGGCCTTCCAGGAGTCCAAAGTGGGCGTAGGATAGCTCGTTGGAAATTTATTTGAGTCTAATTTCCAACCCAACTAGAATTTTTCAATTTGGAGTTCATTTTCCCTATCAAAAATCAAATCTCCCAAGACTGGTCAAAATGTGCCAAATGAGGCTACCTCGAGGCAAAGTGCTGTTGTAGTGAACTTTTAAAGGTGTTCTTCAACTCAAAATTGAGCTCATGATAGCTCATTGGAAATATATTTGTGTATAGTTATCATTTTACTCATCAAGAAAGTCATTTGGCCAACCAAGCTAGGAGAAAACTTGATTTTCACAAGGTCACTTCAGAGGTGCACCAATTCTCCCGAGGCAATTGTATTTTTGACATTTCTCTAAAACCATGACACCTATATAAAAAGTGAAGGAGGTTTTTCTTTATCAGCCTATTGTGGACAAAAAAATCTCTCATTTTTCCCAAATTCATCTTTTATTGCTCAAAAACATCATTTGAGTGAAACCTACCCCGATGTGTGGAATAGAGGATTTGTCGAAATGAAGCGAAAAGAAGGGGAAAAGGGGCTTCTAAATTCTTGAGAAAATTTTGAGAAGTAGGGAGGGATGTTAGAAAATAGGGGAAAGTGGAATTTCAAAGATTGAGTGAGGGGAAAGTGTCCAAAAAGGCAAAACACAGGCCTAGCCTTGAAAATTGTCAAGTTGTAGCAAGAAACTAGGGTTTGTAGAAAAATGAGGAATTTGGGGAATCTCAGTGATGGGAAGTGTTTAATAAGGTACATTAAGGATAGGGGAAGGTGTATGAACATCAGGATACAAGTTTTACTGATGATTTGACCGCCCAAGAGAAATTGCCTTCAAAACCCTAGGAGAGGGAAATGAACCTTACCTAGGCACAACTAAAGCATGAACAAGGTGTAAAATGACCCATTGGAACTTGACATGATGATGAAGACCTTCTCAATGATGGTACACTCAGCTGAATGGTGACATGGATCGACATTTGGACAACTTTGAAAGGAGTGAAATCAAACCCTAGACCTAATGCCTAGTGACCAAAGTTTGCTTGAAGACTCACTGAAATGACAAAATTTGACCTTGACACCTTAAAATCACTTTGTAAGAGCATGTTTGATCACTGGAAGAAGGTTGCAAAGACTGACACTAACATTGTCATACACACATAATTGTTAGCCAACAATATATAAATAATCATATTAACCATCACCATGGAAAAATTGCAATAAGCGTATGGTTGTGAGGCTATATGTAGCACAAATTTCCAAGTCAATATGTCAATTAGAAAATAATTAGCATATCAAAATCAGCACCTACATACATGTTCGGTGTGTGTTATATTCTTTCTATGACTAGTCGCACACGGGGGGCGGAGGGGTGGGCGGGTTTCAAGGGGGTGGTAGCCCCCCTGCACGGGGTCTGGAACAATGCCCTGGGAATTTTTTTTTGGACTCTATATTAGGTGGGCAGACCTACCTATAGTTTTGTGCATGGGTTTTGCACATGGTTTTGGGCATGATGGTTTTTTGCCCATGGTATTTTGTAGCTAGTCAAGGAAAAATGTTCTAATCTACGGTTAATGGATTTGGGTTTATGAATGCTTCGACATGTATATATGTGTATTGTAACATTGAAAGAAACATAATGAAAAATCAATCTGGTAGTCTTGATTTTGGGATCTAGGGGAAAATCTCTGTGTATTCGTTTTGTGTTTCTCACCATTGTATATATATATATATTTTTAAGAATTCCTTTGCAGGTAATTTCTATATAGGGTTAAAACATACATTTGGTATCAGAGATGTTTTGGCTTCAAGGGGACACCTTTGCTACTGAGGGGTTTCGCTCGGGCCTATGGTAGACCCTGTTCAATGGGAGATCTGCGGGGTTGATTCTTGTAGTGAGAGAAGATGGCAAGCAGTGGAAAGATAAAGTTCGAGAAATTTAATGGTCAAATTTTTGAGATGTGGAAACTCAATGTGGAAGATATGATGGTGGATAAATATCACTGGATCATGGTAGATGTAGGTACTAAACCATCGACAATGTCAGTAGAAGAATGGGTGAAGCTGGATCGAAAGGAAAAGAGCACAATACGAGTGTGTATCTCATATTCAGTATTGTTGAATGTATCAGGGGAAGCTACAACAAAGGATTTGCGGGTCAAGTTAGGGACTTTGTGCCAATCTAAGTCTTTGGTAAGCAAATTGTTCCGGCGAAAAAAGTTGTATAACCTGAGGATGAAGGAAGGAGACTCAATAACATAGCATATGAATGCCTTTAATATTGTGTTAAGCCAATTTTTATATGTTGGTATAAAAATTTCATATGAAGATAAGTGCATCAGTTTGTTGTGTTCTCTACTAGATTTGTGAGATAGTCTGGTTGTTGCTATAGGTAGAAATACAACTACCTTGAAGTTTGGTGAAATAGTCTCATCCTTGTTGTCGGAGGAGATGAGACAGAAAAATATGGAGATCAAGAATGGAGATGCCTTGTCTATATGAGGATGGTCTTAGAACAAAAACAAAAATAAGTCCTCAAGTGGGAGATCAAAATCTAGAGGGAGATATAAATCTCTAGGAAAACCTATAAAGGTATGTTGGAAATGCAGAAAGGAAGGGCACTACAAACAGGATTGTAGATATAAATCTCCTGAGAAAGGAAAGGGATTTGATGATGCTCCTTCTGCAGAGGTGAAAACCACCTCAGATGAAGGTGCATATGTCTACTTGACTTCTTCTTCAAGTACACATGTAGATCATGGGGCATGGTTGATTGACTCGGGTGCATCCTTTCAGTTCACTCCCCATAGGGATTGGTTCTGCAAGTATGAGAAATATTATGGTGGTGATGTCTTATTAGGGGATGATAGGAAGGCTAGAATCATCAGACGCAGAAAATTCAAGCTGAAGTTGCAAGGTGGAAGGATTAGAACACTTCCAGGTGTTACTGCATATTCCCGCATTGGCCAAAAATTTGATTTCTATAAGAAAGATGGATGATGCAGGTGTAAAAGTAGCGTTCGAGAAATATACCTGCAAGATGGTTCAGGTAGCACTGGAATTGATGCAGGGAGTTTTGGTTGGAACTTTGTACAAGTTTCTGGGCAGTACTGTTATTGATGGGTACAACCGTTCTGTGGTTCCTAAAAGTGGAGCAAAAAATTTAGTGGTCTTTGGAGAAAATACCATGCTATCGCATCAAAGGCTTGGACATATTGGAGAGAAGGGCCTTCGAATACTTCATGGTAATTGTATGGTAGAAAGTATGTCTAATTTCTCTCCGGATTTCGATTTTTGTGAACATTGTGTATATGGGAAGAATAATCACGTGAATCTCCCCTCTAGTGCTAAGAGGGTGAAAGAGATATTAGAGCTTGTTCACAGTGATGTGTTTGGACCTGTGTTAGTTCCATCACTAGGTAAGTCTATGTACTATGTATCCTTTATAGATGAATTCTCAAGGAATACATGGATATATTTCCTTTGGAAGAAATCTGAAGTCTTTGACAGATTTAAAGAAGTTAAGGCTCTAGTGGAACACTAGATAAAGAAGAAGATAAAGGTGTTGAGGACAAATAATGGTGGAGAGTTTTGCAAGAAGGAATTTGAAGAGTTTTGTAAGAAGTGTAGTATAGCACGACAAAAGACTACTCCATACACACCTTAACAAAACAGAGTTGCAGAAAGAATGAATAGGGCATTGATGGAAAAGGCAAGAAGCATGCTCAGTGGTGTTGGGTTAGGAAAGGAATTATGGGCAGAGGCAGTGGATACTGCATGTTACCTGGTTAATAGATCACCTTCATCAGCACTGGAAGAAAAAGAAAATGGGTGTTTAAGAAGAATATGAATGCAAAAGGCAAGGTAGAGAAATACAAAGCTCGAATGGTAGCAAAAGGTTATTCCCAAGTGTCGGGAATTGATTTTGATGATATTTTTTCTCCTTTTGCCAAGGTAGCTTCTATTAGATTACTTTTATCTGTTGTTGTTGCTTTTGATTTTAAGGTAGAATAGATGGGTGCGAAGACACCATTTATTCACAAGGATCTAGAAGAAGAGGTCTACATGAAGCAACCTGAAGGCTTTGCAGTGAAGGGAAAGAAATAACTAGTATGCATGTTAAAAAAGTCTTTGTATGGATTAAAACAATCACCAAGGATGTGGTATCAAAAATTTGATACATATATACGGGGACTTGGCTTCACCAGAAGCAAAGTAGATCACTGAGTGTATTTTAAATTAATTGGTGGCCATGTTATTTAGCTAGTCTTGTATGTGGATAATATGTTGCTGATTAGAAATTACAAAGAAATTATCCAGGATTTGAAGACCCAATTGTCCTCCAAATTCGACATGAAGGATCTTGGTGTTGTAAACTATATTTTGGGCATGGAAATTAAATGAGATCGGGCAAAGAGGAAGCTCTAGTTAAACCAGAGGAAGTATGTCGAGACAATATTGCAGAGGTTTAATATGAAGGATAGTAAATCGGTGAAGGTTCCTATTCTTGTAGGTATAAATTTATTTGTTGAACAATGTCCCAAGACATAAGAAGAGGAAGAGGACAAGTCCGACATTCCATACACAAGTGTAATCGGAGCCTGATGTATGCAATGGTTTGTATTAGACCATACATTGCACATGCAGTGGGAGTATTGAGCAGGTTTATGTTAAAACCAGGGAGGGAGCATTGGACAACAGTGAAGTAGGATTTTAGGTATTTGTGTAGCACTAGCGATTATGGTCTATGTTATCAAGGAAGACTAGGATTGGACAAGGTTTTGGAAATTTGTGGCTTTGTTGGTGCAAAATGGGTTGGAGATCCGGATTAGAGAAGACTACAAATGGGTATGTATTTAACCTATTTGGAGGAGTAGTTAGTTGGATGAGCAAGAGACAGTCTGTAGTGCTATTTTCAACTATAGCAGCAAAATACATGGCAGCCACTCATGCAAGCAAGGAAGCAGTTTGGTTGCAGAGATTGTGTTCAAGTATGGCGTTAGTACAATGAGATATAAGGATAGACTGTGACAACCTTACCTGTAAGTCAACGCTCGCACCCCAAAATTTTGAACATCGTCATCCCACTTGCCATCACAACATCAAACAGATCTTTCTAAAATTTTGAGGTAAATTTTGCATCTCGATCATAAATGATATTCTTGGGTATACTATGAAATCTAAATATCTGCTTCATAAAAAAATGACCAACATCAATTGCCTCATAAGTGGATTTAATAGCTATGAAGTGAGCCAACTTGCTTGGCTTATCTACCAGCACCATTATAGCATCATGTTGCCTAGATGTCCTTGGCATTCTAGTGATGAAGTCCATTGAAATGACTTCCCACTTCCACTCTGGAATGGGGAGTGGCTGTAGCAATCTTGCTATATGCCTACACCCCACCTTCATTGCTAGCACTCCAAGCATTTGGAAATGCACTCAGCAACATCCTTTTTCATTCCTGGCCAACAATACATCTTTTTTATGGTTGTTATCATTTTTTGATAACCAATATGACTTGAAAATGGTATTTTATGAAACTCATCAGAGATGAGCTTCTTCAAGTCACCCATATAAGGTATATACCACCTTCCTTTGAACTTTAACATTCCATCCTTTGAGAGGGATTAATTCTTTCTCAATGCCCCTTTGGTCTCTTGTTGCAAGCATTCTTTCACTAGCTAACAATGTTCATCCTAATGCATTGCTTATTTAATATTTTCTTTAATATTAATCTCACAGGTACTGATACCTGCCACATGAGCCACTTGTAGCCTTCTACTACCTTGTTCTCCTTGCCTTTGATGTATTTGATTTCAAAATCAAATTCACTAATCAAGGTTAACCACCTTGCTTGTGTTACATTCATCTTGGGCTAATAAAATAGATACCTCATCCCTCCATGATATGACAACAAAATAAACTTCCTTCCTAACAAATAATGCCTCCACATTTTCAATGCATGTGTTAGTGTCAGTCTTTCCAGCCTTCCTCCAGTGATCAAATGTGCTCTTACAAAGTGATTTTGAAGTGTCAAGGTCAAATTTTGTCATTTCAAAGAGTTTTCAAGCAAAATTTGGTCACTAGGCATTAGGTCTAGGGTTTGCTTTCACTCCTTCTAAAGTTGTCCAAATGGCGGTCCATGTCATCATTTAGCTAAGTCTATCATCATTCATAGGGTTGTCATTATCATGTCAGTGTCTAATGAGTCATTTTACATCTTGTTCATGCTTCAG
>APFE031495290.1:50743-63223 GCA_000404065.3 Pinus taeda
CAAAATTGACTTTTTTGGGCAAAAAACACTGTTTTGACTATGGTTGATTATTTTTACTTGTAGATGATGGATAAATGTAATATTTTCATGGCACTTTGATAGATTTTACCTCTCTTTACTCTTCTAGAAGATTCCTTGATGTAAAAAGTGAATAATTAATGCATGAATCAGTTAGCTAAGTAATAAAGGCAAGTTGTTGAGCTGCCCATTATCTAGTGCTTAGTTTGGAATTAGTTCAAACTGCTCCTAGAAGGATGAGCTCGACCCCTAGAGGCAAGGGAAGAGGTTAGCTTGCCTATATTATGTGTTTTCTTAGTCATTTTGAGAGGTTGGAAGGTTGGACTCTTGAGGGAGAAAGGTTTCATTGTATATTGTACATCTATCTTTGCAATTTCAAGAGGAAGAAAGCCAGGGTTTTGCAGACATCCTTGTGGATTCTTGTGTTGTTGTGTTGATGGTGTGTTCTCTACATGTTCTTGTAATTCTGTTTATGTATTCCACATCTCTCTTTTGCTTCTATTTGGACAGATGAAGTGGTAAAGTTTGAATTCATGCTTTGACATGCTCAGCTTTTTAGTTTGTTCAAAATTTATGTTTTCTACTGTCTAGAGAGGATTCAAATGTTTGTTTGCCCTCTTTAGCTCCTTCTCTATCATCCCTGATCATCCATCTCAGATTAAGGCATCAGCGCTTACTCCTACCTTACCCCAAAGCTCCCCCTGCAAAAATTGTGCTCAATCCCCGCACCCTGAATTGCACTCCCTCCAATTGCCACCAAAAAACCAAAAATCTTTAAATCAACCCCCCCTTATCAATTTACTAGCCTAAAATCTTTTTTCCTAATTGGTCAGCTTATCATATTGAAAGATCTAACGAATCTGACCCAAGAGAGCCTTCTCATACCTCGTAGGGCTAGCTACGAGGTGAAATGGTTTGATGTAGCCTTGAGAGTTTGTCTATCTCAGCCTAGGTGAATTCCAAGCGCTAACAGCATGCACTATCATTGCGAACTCCAAGTCATGAGTGGCATAATTATGCTCATTCTCATTTAGCTTCCTTGAGAATTTTTGGATAAACCTCCTATAGTAACCACCCAACCCCATGAAGGATCTGACCTCCATCACATTCTGAGGAGTTGGCCACTCCATAATGGATTTGAACTTCTTTAGATCCACTACTACTCATTCCTTTGATACAATATGTCCCAAATAATAATTTTGACACTGAAATAATTCACATTTGATGAGTTTGGTATAAAGCTTATGCTCTCTTAGAAACCACAACACTGCTACTAAATTCTTTTCATGCTCTTCCTTCATTTTTGAGTAAATCAAGATATCATTAACAAAAATTAGCACAAAATTGTCCAAATATGGACCACGTACCTTATTCATTAAGCACATAAATGTTGTTATGGTGTTTGTGAGCCCAAACTACACAACCACAAATTCATAGTGCCCATACCTGGTTCTAAATGTCATTTTGTGAATATATTCATCTTTGATTCATACATGATGGTACCCAAACCACAAATCGATCTTTGAGAACGCTACAAGCCCTCTCAGCTAGTCAAACAAGCCATCAATCCTCGTTAGAGGACACCTATTCTTATTGTGGCTTTATTAAACTTCCTATAGTCAATAACAAGTCTCTAGGTGTCATCCTTTTTCTTTATAGATAATACAAGTGCTCCCTAAGGTGATATGCTAGGTTTAAAGTATTCCCTATCCGACATTCCTTTTAATTGCAATTTTAATTCTACCTGTTTTCTAGTGTAATCATGTGATATGGGGCTCTTGATACAAGTGTTGTTCCTGACAACAATTTTATTGAGAAATTAATGTCCCTCCTTGGTAGAAATCGTGGGGTTTCTTCAGGAAACACATCCTCAAATTGTTTTAAAACCAGGTGCTCTTCCAAATTGTTGTTGTTTATTTGAGTTGTTGGTCACTTAGACAATGTATAGTTGACATCCGTTATAAATGCACCACTTCAATTGTAGCGCTAATATTTTCTCGAACAATCATCGGCTTCACTTTTCCTTGTAGTGTCATCGTTTCATATTTTCCCGTGGAGGAATTTGATTGATTTGTTGAAGTAATCAAATTTGGTCTTATGTCCTTCCAATCGATCCATGTTGACCAACATGTCGTATGAATCCTTAGGTAATAAGTTTAGGTCTGTGTGCATGGGTATGCCATTTATTACTACAGGGCATGACCTCACCACATTCTTGACTTGCCACTTAGTCCTCATTTCTAGTTGCACTAGCCATGATCTTTCATGGGCTATATTCAGTAATGCACATCTCTCTTAAATATTGGGACTAACATAACTTAAATTAGAACTTGGTTCTATCAAAATTGAAACTGGCTAGTTATTGATCATACCTTCCATCTCAATCAAAGATGCTTGGCGATCAACTTTCCTGTGACAATCACAACATAAATCAGTCACACACACTGTAAGACACACCCGTGATGGTCTTTTCTTCTTGCAAATTGTACATTCTTGGACCATTTCACTGTCGCTAAGGACAATATCGTTGTTGATGGTTTTCTCCAAATGTCCAACAATGCATAAGTCCTCCTTTGAACCTCTCGACTTGTTTTCTTGTAGGTTTTGTAAATTGGTCCTACCAACAATAATGTTTTTTTGTTGATACTCATCCTTGGTAAAAGTGGTAGACTTCACACTTCCTGGTCCTGGCTAATATCATGTTGACCTTTATCCTTTCCCTTTAAAAGTATTTTTTCCCCTTGCTTTCCAATCAACCCCGAGCTCATACTTGTGCTCGGATTTCTCATAACAATACTTAATTTTGTTAATGGAATCCTCTAATGTTTTAGGTTCTTCGAATTCAATTATGTCGCTGAATGCCTATGGAAATCCGCTGAGATATCTTTGAATATTTGTCTTTTTTATCTTTGATGTAAGGTACATATCTCAACAACTCCAGAAATCTGGTTCTAGATTCATCAGCCAACAATTGCCTGAGTTTGTGCTCATAGAATTACTTGGCCTTTGTCATTGTACCTTTCAAATAGGTACTTCTCCCAAAAGTACCTCTCAAATCTACATGAGGACAAATCGTTCTCTTTGGTAGCTTTTACATTCCTCAAATCTTCCCACCAGATATTAGTCTTTCTTTTCAAGTTTAAAATGGCTAATCTTGACTTCATATTCTCAAAGTAATCATGCACCCTGAAATGCTTCTTCATCATTAGCAGCCATGCCTCTATTCCTTAGCCTTCTTCACGTCTCCATTGAATTTAGAAGGATTTGCCTTCTTAAATTCTTCTGGCATGAAGTCCTTTCCTTTCCTTTCCTATTGATAATACCTTTTAGTTGCAGCACTAGAAAACTTCTCATGACTACCTAACCTCTTCTTTGGACTATTCAATGGATTTCCACCCCTCACAGTGTCTTCACTTGTCAAATTATGTCGTTTATTATAATTTTTTCCTTCAACACCATCATACCTCAATTCATGCCTTCCAAATTTTGATGGACTTTTCCTGCCTTTATCTTTTTCTAAGTAGTTGGCACCTAGATCATGCTTCCTTTTCCTTTGCAAATGTAACATGATTCACAATATAATTGTTTTTACTTTTGCTTGTTGTTCCTGAGCCACGACAATCCTTTCGTTGTCAACCTTATAACTTCTCATCTCAACTCTTATACTCATTAGGGTGTCCATCTTGTCAAGGGATCCTTCCTTTCTCCTTTTCTCCACTGAATCTTATTCATGGCCATGATGATATTTATTAGTGCCATACTACTCCATTCTATTGTGCATTCCTGGTGTCTTCTTATGTGTTGTCATACACACATAATTATTAGCCAACAATATATAAATAATCATATTAACCATCACCATGGAAAAATTGCAATAAGCATATGGTTGTGAGGCTATATGTAGCACCAATTTCCAAGTCAGTATGTTGGTTAGAAAATAATTAGCATATCAAAATCAACTCCTACATACATGTTGGGTGGGTGTTATATTTTTTCCATGACTAGTCACACGCGAGGGGGTGGTAGTCCCCCTGCATGGGGTCTGTGGCAACGCCCCAAGAATATTTTTTTTGGACCCTATATTAGGTGGGCAGATCTACCTATGGTTTTTTGCATGGGTTTTACACATGGTTTTGGGCATGATGGCTTTATGCCCATGGTATTTTGTAGATCTGGTCAAGGGAACTACGGTTATGTTCTAATCCAGGGCTAATGGATTGGAGTTGATGAATGCTTCGACATGTATATATATGTATTGTGACATTGAAAGGAACATAATGAAAAATCAATCTAGTAGTCTCTGTTTTGGGATCTAGGGGAAAATCTCTGTGTATTTTTTTTTGTGTTTCTCGCCATTGTATATTTTTTGTTTTTTTTTTTTAAGAATTCATTTGCAGGTAATTTTTGTACAGAGTTAAAACCCACATTTGGTATTAGAGTTGTTTTGGCTTCGAGAGGACGCCTTTGCTATTGAGGGGTTTTACTCGGGCATGTGGTAGATCCTATTCAATGGGAGATATGCAGGATTGATTCTTGTGGTGAAAGAAGATGGAAAGCAATGGAAAGATAGAGATCGAGAAATTTAATGGTCAGATTTTGAGCTGTGGAAACTCAATATGAAGGATCTAGTGGTGGATAAAGATCACTGGATAGCGGTAGATTTGGGTACTAAACCAATGATAATGTGAGCAGAATACTGGGAAAAGCTGGATCGGAAGGCAAAGAGCAAAATATGGTTGTGTATCTCAGATTTAGTATTGTTGAATGTATCAAGCGAAGTTACAATAAAGGATTTGTGGGTCAAGTTAGGGACTTTGTACCAATCTAAGTCTCCGGTGAATAAATTGTTCTTGCGCAAAAAAGTTGTATAACCTAAGGATGAAGGAAGGAGACTCAATGACAGAGCATATGAACACCTTTAATACTATGGTAAGCCAGTTGTTATCTGTTGATATAAAATTTTAGATGAAGATAAGTGCATCAGTTTGTTGTGTTCTCTACTAGATTTGTGAGATAGTCTGGTTGTTGCTATAGGTAGCGATACAACTACCTTGAATTTTGATGAAATAGTCTCATCTTTGTTGTTGGGAGAGATGAGACAGAAAAAATGGAGAGCAAGAATGGAGATGCCTTGTTTATACGAGGACGGTCCCATAATAGAAACAAAAATAAGTCGTCAAGTAGGAGATCAAAATATAGAGGGAGATCTAAATCTCCAGGAAAACCTGTAAAGATATGTTGGAAATGAGGAAAGGAAAGGAACTAAAAAAAGGACTGTAGATCTAAAGCTCCTAAGAAAGGAAAGGGATCTGATGATGCTCCTTCTGCAGAGTTGAAAAACACCTCAGATGAAGGTGGGGATGTTTACTTGCCTTCTTCTTCAAGTACACGTGTAGATCATGAGGCATGTTTGATTGACTCAGGTGCATCCTTTCACTTCACTCCCCTTAGGGAGTGGTTATGCGAGTATGAGAAATATGATGGTGGTGATGTCTTCTTAGGGGATGATAGGAAGGCTAGAATCGTTAGATGCAAAAAATTCAAGTTGAATTTGCAAGGTGGAAGGATTAGAACACTTTTGGGCGTTCTACATATTTCCGAATTGGCTAGAAATCTAAGTTTTGTAAGCAAGATGGATGATGCAGGTGTAAAAATAGTGTTCAAGAAAGATACTTGCAAGATGGTTTAGGGAGTGACTGGTATTGATGCGGGGAGTTTGGATTGGAACTCTGTATAATCTTTTGGGTAGTACTATTATTGATGGGTGCAATCGTTATGTGGTTCCTGAAAGTGGAGCAGAAAATTTAGTGGTCTCAGGAGAAAATACTATGTTATGGCATCAAAGGCTTGGACATATTGGAGAGAACGGCCTTCATACTTCATGGTAATGGTATGGTAGAAGGTATGTCTAATTGTTCTTTGGATTTCGATTTTTGTGAACATTGTGTATACGGGAAGCAGAATAGGGTGAGTTTCCCCTTTGGTGCTAAGAGGGCGAAAGGGATATTAGATTTTGTGCATTGATGTGTTTGGACTTGCGTCGGTTCCATCACTGGATAAGTATGTGTACTATGTATCCTTTATTGATGACTTCTCAAGGAATACATTGATATATTTTCTTAGGATGAAATTTGAAGTCTTTGACAGGTTTAAAGAATTTAAGGCTCTTGTGGAAAACTAGACAGAGAAGAAGATAAAGGTGTTAAGGACAGATCATGGTGGAGAGTTTTGTAAGAAGGAATTTGAAGAGTTTAGTAAGAAGTGTGTTATAGCACGATAGAAGACTACTCCATACACACCTCTACGAAACGGAGTTGCAGAAAGAAAGAACAATACGTTGATGGAAAAGGCAAGAAGCATGCTCAGTGGTGCCAGTTAGGAAAGGAATTCTAGGCAGAGGTGGTGGATACTGCATGCTACTTGGTTAATAGATCACTTTCATCAGCATTGGAGGATAAGACTCCACATGAGGTATTCACTGGTAAGAAACCCTCTCTTTCACATCTAAGGGTATTTGGTTGTGATGCATATGTACATGTTCCAAAGGAGAAAAGAACCAAGTTGAATAGTAAATCTGAAAGGTGCATCTTTATTGGGTATAAGGATGGTTTAAAAGGTTATAATTTTTGGAACCCAGAAACAAGGAAGGTTCTGTATGACCGAGATGTGGTTTTTAGAAAGGTGAAAGATGTTATTAAACATGAATTCATACCAAAGGAACCTAAGAAGGCATAGTTTGTGCTAAAGGAGGAAGAATCAAACTCTACAACATAACAAGAATCAAAAGTTGAAGAGCCCCAAACTCCAGCTATGAGAAGATCAGTTCGAGAAAGAATGCATTCAGAAAGGTATAGTCCATATGCTTTATGTTCAAATTTTGATTTACCTATTACTGATGATGATCCCATAAGGAGGCAATAGATTCAGAGGATGGAGAAATCTAGAAAGAGGCCATGGTTGATGAAATGGAATATTTGGACAAAAATGAGGCTTGGGATATGGTGGAGTTTCTAGCTAGAAGGAAACCCATTGGACGCAAATGGGTGTTTAAGAAGAATATGAATGCAAAAGTAAAGGTGGAGAAATACAAATATCGGTTGGTAGAAAAAGGTTATTTTGAGGTGTCAGGAATTGATTGTGGTGATATTTTTTCTCCTATTGCCAAGGTAGCTTCTATTAGATTATTTTGATCTGTTGTTGTTGCTTTTGGTTTTGAGGTAGATCAAATGGATGTGAAGACAACATTTATTCATGGGATTCTGGAAGAAGAGATCTACATGAAACAACCTGAAGGCTTTGTGGTGAAAGGAAATAAAGAACTAGTATGCAGGTTAAATTAGTCTCTCTATGGGTTAAAACAGTCACCAAGGATGTGGTATCAGAAATTTGATACATATATATAGGGACTTGGCTTCACCAGAAGCAAAGTAGATCACTGTGTGTATTTTAAATTAATTGGTGACTGTGTTATTTATCTAGTCTTGTATGTGGATGATATGTTGCTAGTTGGAAATTACAAAGAAATTATCCAGGATTTGAAGACCTGGTTTTCCTCCAAATTCGACATGAAGGATCTTGGTGCCGTAAACTGTATTTTGGGCATGGAAATTAAACAAGATTGGGCAAAAAGGAAGCTTTGGTTAAACCAGAGGAAGTATGTCAAGACAATATTGCAGAGGTTTAATATTCAGGATAGTAAACTGGTTAATTTTCCTATTCCTCTAGGTGTAAAGTTATCTACTGAATAGTTTCCCAAGATACAAGAACATGAAGAGGACATGTTCCAAATTCTATAGACAAGTGTAGTCAGTAGCCTGATGTATGAAATGGTTTGTACTAGACTAGACATTGCACATGTAGTGGGCGTATTGAGCATGTTTATGTCAAAACCAAGGAAGGAGCATTGGACAACAGTGAAGTGGGTTTTCAGGTATTTGCGTGGCACTAGTGATTATGGTCTATGCTACCAAGGAATACCAAGATTGGACAATGTTTTAGACATATGTGGCTTTGTTGATGTAGACTGTGTTGGAGATTTGGATCGGAGAAGATCTACAAATGGGTATATATAACCTATTTGGAGGAGTAGTTAGTTGGATGAGCGAGAGACAGTCTGTAGTGGAATTTTCAACTACAGAGGCATAATACATGGGAGTCACTCATTCAAGCAAGGAAGCAATTTGGTTGCAGAGATTGTGTTTAAGTATGGTGTTAGTACAACGAGCTATAATGATAGGCAGTGATAATTAAAGAGCAATTTTCTTGGCAAATAACCCTACTTATCATTCAAAGACAAAGCACATTGATGTTCAGTATCACTTGTGAGGGATATGGTTGAAGACAAAAAGGTGTTGCTAATAAAGGTGGACACTTTGAAGAATGATGCAGATGCATTAACGAAGTCTATGAGCACTGAGAAGTTTTATTGGTGTAGAGAAACAATGCGCATTGTAGGGCTAGACCAATGACTAAGATCTCTTGTGACCCCCTGTGTGGAAAAGAAAAAAACAAGTGGGATAACGCTGGGTGTGTGTTATATTATTTCCACGACTAGTCACACCCGTGGGCAGGTCATAGGGGGGCGACAACCCCCCCTATTCGTTGTGTCAGGTGTAGCAGGAGGGTCATAGCCTCCCCCTGTCGGGGGGGTTTTAGGGGGGCGGTAGCCCCCTTGCACGAGGTCCGGGGTAGTGCCTCGAGAATTTTTTTTGGACCCTATATTAGGTGGGCAGATCTACCTGGGGTTTTTTGCATGGATTATGCACATGGTTTTAGGCATGATGGTTTTCTACCCATGGTATTTTGTAGATATGGTTAAGGGAACAACGATTTTGTTCTAATCCAGGGTTAATGGATTGGGGTTTATGAATGCTTCAACATGTATATATATGTATTTTAACATTGAAAGGAACATAATGAAGAATCAATCTGGTAGTCGTGGTTTTGGGATCCAAGTGAAAATCTTCATGTATTTGTTTTGTGTTTCTTGCCATTGTATATTTTATATTTTTTAAAGAATTTTTTTGTAGGTAGTTTATGTGCAAGGTTAAAACCTACAATACAACATGCAATTAGTAATTAAAATGTTACAAGAAGCACACAACAACAATCACTTTAATTTGCTACACTCTTTAATAGAGCTCCAAATTTTATCTCCAAATATCCAATGTAGAACCTCAGCTTTGGTACCACTTTGTAATGCTTCCTCCCACCCCCTTGGAGTAATTCCATTTGAATGAGAGGTGTTACTTTTTAGTTAACTCAACTTTCATGGTCTCATTCTGGAAATAGGGTTACAAAGTTTCTTCTCACCCAAAGTGTGTTGAATCTCACTTTGGATAACACCATTGTGCTCAACTCATCGAGAGATTTTCGGCAATATAAATTTTATCTCGATTTGATGTCTGGATCAAAATTTATACCCATTCAAAGATTTTATATCTTAACCTTGTCACATCAACAATACAACCACGTGGCATTTCCAAGTGTCACATGTGGCTCTGTCACGTCACACCAATCTTGTGTGGCCTAATCACATCACAACACCTCATGCCATTCCTTTAGAATGTACTCCTTTCAAATCTTTGCGATGCACTAGGATGTGAATATTCATGTCATGTAATGGGGAGGCTCCCGTTGTGCAAGTTATGTCTACCATGGGTCACTTATGAATTGCAAAATATAATACCCCTGCAGTCCTGAGCTTTGTGGTGACGTGGCCCTCGACCATGTGTATTACCACATCAATACCACATGGAAACCCCAAGGCAGGGGGCACCAAAAACCACTTCCATGTGTCGTCAAGGTGCCACATCATCTTAACCTCCACATCGCCCATTCCCTTGGTGCCCTGTTGACATCACACTGACTTCAAGGTGACTTCATCAAGGCATGTGGCATCCTCTGGTGGTGCCACATGTTACCCAAAATTGGTCCCTTAGTCATAAAAAAAGGTGATATATGAATGCCACATGTCATATTGTCAGCATGCCATGTAAGCATCCTTGCCACATATATGTACATGTCATCCATGTCCCACATGGAATTCACCACCTCAACTTAAGTCAAGGGTCCCACTAGGTTTCAAACCTTTGTGCAAGGAGATTCTTTCTTGTTTAAGGATGTAGAGAGTTTTTTGTCGCATCCTCTGTCAACAATGCCAACATGTCTAACTTGGAAGAATCCATTGTCACACCTTTGTGATGTGACGCCAAACTCGCTAATAGGTGACGTGCATTGTCTTGTCTTGTACCTTCTGTCAACTGCACTAACTCCCATTGATACCTTATGGAAACCATGGTGCGATACAACATGAAATTCCTCGTTAAGTAACGGGAATTTTCCCATCCAACGCTCCTACTTAGTGCCTTTTTTTATCCTTGTACCATTTTCCATAGATTGCACCTTAAGTATTTGGTGTGGTAATTAACACTAATCACCATTATTAGGTAACTAGTCTTAGGATTAGGGGAAACCTCGACAATTAAACTAATGCCTCCACCCTTTGAAAAATTTTGATTTTTCTTTTATAAGATTATCAAGGCTCATTTAGCCCGAAGACTAGCCCGTTACTTTGTAGTCTCAGGTTTGAAGTCTCAAGGACTTCAATGGCCTTGTCTAGCCATTCCCATCACACATAACGCAAGATCTCATTATTGGATTGTAACAATAAAATAAAGGCAATGCCCCATCATACACAACATAAATGCACATAGTCTGTTAATATGCCATATGAAACACTTTGAAAGCGAAATTCATTGGTTCTAAGACACAAAGATCCTTTTTCAATTAAATTAGCCAACCCTTGGATTTATAAGCACCCCAACAATTCTATGAGATTCATTGGACAATTATTCACAGCATTTACCATGGACCTTCGACAACCTTTACACAACAATTGTTCTAGATATTCACACATATCATATAATGGAAATCACACACAACCACAGTCAGTTGGTCATGTCAAACAATCAAGCATACACATGCAAATAACTCTTCCATTCAGGAGCATATCAACTTCACAAAGATCTACAAGTCCCTTACAACCGTGAGAATCATTCACAAAACCATCACATTGCAACACACATGAATACGTATCCCTCTTTGATAGCGCGGATACACCCATTTTCATACAATAACATTAGGCATCATTCATATTGCACAACATGCACAAAGATACAAGTAAGCAACTTATCTTAGTAGCTGAATGACTAACAACTAAGAGGAGGACTTCAACTCTCCTCCCAACCATAGTTCAACTACACTACTATCCTTTCTTGCAGTTAGCCACTCCTGAGCTAGATTCATAGCCTATAGAGTGAAGTGCTCAAGGGAAATTCACACCAGTCAAGTCACAACACATGGGAATCCAGAGCACACAATGCCTCCACCTCATAACCAACAACCAGAGAGCACAATGTCTCCATCCAAACAACATTTTAGGGAATCAAGAGCATGCAATGCTCCACCCAACAATCACTACAAGAATTTAGAGCCCATGGTGTCTCCACTTGATTTACACTTCAAGAATCCAAATCTTGCAGTGTCGCCACCTACAATCCGATAGGGATCCAAAGCACATAGTGCCTCCACCTGATAGCTTTCACAAGAATCTAGAGTCTACCTTTAGGGTCTCCACCTATGAAAATGCCAAGAGAAGTCCTAGAGTACCCAATGTTTGCACTTTCTAAGTAGGAGTCTAGAGTCCACTGTTGTTATACCTTCTCAACACCACAGCTTCACATTTCTTCAATGTCCCTTGGCTAGCTTCCAAGCCTGAGCTTACGTTGAGCTTCTTCTAATGCTTTCCACACGCTACTAATGCACAATCTTTCTTATTGTGGCGCTATCACCGTGTTTGGGTCTTCTCCTACACTCCTAAGTGTGCCTGCCCTTGCTCTTACCACTTTTCATCTCTCCTCCAAAAAATGTATGAATCCATTTTCCTTGTTTGTTTGTTCTATTGCGTGTTGATAAGGGCCAACACGTCCCATAAGATTGACTCGTCCTTTTCTGAAGTGCCCATATGCCAATTTTAATGCGTGCCCAAATTATTTTTAATGCAACAATGATATAGGTGGAGATTAATTGCAACATTCAAAATTTGGCTATTTCCTCAAGCCATTCCCAAGTAGCTTCACCTCCCCAGATTTTGAATCCATGTCCACTCTCAATCTAGTCATTATTTATAATTTACACACTTTAAATAAAATACTTAATATCCATCTTAATTAATATATTTCAATATCAACTTCTAATAGATTTAGAGAGAAAAAGTTATAAAAATATTTTAATGTTGACCATAAATAAAATATTTTAATACTCATTATAGATAAAATTATTTTAGAGAGAGATGAGTAATTTATTCAATTTTTAATATGGAGTTATTCCATGGATATATATTTTCTACCTATAATTTGCTAATAACAATAACATATTTTAATGTGAACAATGCCAAACATA